>JARQOC010000003.1:708935650-709239258 GCA_033576535.1 Allobates femoralis
TTCTGAAGTTATAAAGTGACTTCTCTTCCATCCTGGGAGCGCTCGTGATTCAAACCAGATGTTTTTCCTATGATTATATCTGACGAAACTACTGGCTGGAAGTTCTGAGTGTTCGGCACGTAGTTGCAAACCAGCAGTGGATACAGCTTTACTCCTGCACTCTATACTTGTAACAAGACATCTAAAAGGTGAGGAGCTTTCTTTCTGACTATACTATAATTTCATTACATCTGCACTTAGATCTGCGCCTCTCTCCTTCTCATCTCCCTCCCAACCAGGACCCTACAGCCCTGAGGAGTCCACGAGTAGTATAGCAAAAATAAAGGTGCCCCTGCTCAAAAGAGCTTAGAATCTACAACGAGATGGGGGTTACACAAAGTACAGGGGCCTGTTAAAACGATGGTTCAGGCATAATGAGGAAGAGGGGGATAGGAAAAAATTACATGAATGGTCACCAGATAATCTGTGTAGAGCTTTTGGGTTTGGAGGGGTTTGAAGGAGAGTTATGTCCAGAGATATAGTGAATGGGCTATATACAGTATAAAAGATTTCTATTAGGGAGCATGATAGGCCGCCTTAAAAAGATGTGTTTTTAGGGAGTGTGGATTGTGGAGTGTGTAAATTGTGGATAGTCCTAATTTCTTGTGGTAGAGCATTCCAGAGAATTGGTGCAGCTTGAGCTTGAGAGATGTCTTGGAGCCAAGAGTGGAAGGTTCGGAGTAATGCAGATGTTAATCGAAGGTCATTTGTAGAATATAGAGAACGGGTAGGGTGATACACAGAGATGAGGGAGGAGATGTAGGGATGTGCTGCAGTGTGAAGAGCTTTGTGGATGAGAACAAGTAATTTGAATTAGATCCTGTAGTGTATAAGCAGACAGTGCAGTGACTGGCACAGAGCGGAGGCATCTGAGTAATGATTGGCCAAATAGGTGGTCCTGGCTGCTGCATTAAGGATGATCTGGAGAGGGGTAAGTCTTGTGAGGGGGAGAACAATTATTAGAGAATTGCAGTAGTGAAGGCGGGAATGGATTAGGGCCACTGTAAGGATTTTTGTTGTTTCTATAGTGAGAAAGGGGCGGATTCTAGAGATATTCTTCAGGTGAAAGCAACAGAGATTGTATATAGGAGGTGAAGGAGAGATCGGTATCAAACATAACACCTAGACAGTGAGCCTGCTGCCTAGGCGTTACCATGGTACCACACACTGAAGGGGAGATGTCAGATTTAGGAAGGTTAGTGGAGGGAGGGAGCATAAGAAGTTCAGTTTTGGAAAGGTTGAGTTTCAGATAGAGAACGGACATGATATTGGAAACTGCGGTTAGACAGTCATTGGTGTTCTTTAGTATTGCAGGGGTAAGGTCAGGGGCTGAAGTCTATAGTTGTGTGTCATCAGCATAAAGATGGTACTGGAAGCCAAATCTGCTGATGGTCTGTCCAGTAGGGGCCGTGTAGAGAGAGAAGAGGGCCAAGGACTGAATCCTGAAGGACCCCAATAGTGACAGGAAGGGGAGAGGAAGTGGAGCCAGTGAATGATACATTGAAAGAGCGGCCAGAAAGATAGGATGAGAACCAGGAGAGAGCCCTGTCCTTTATGCAAAGATTGCTGTATATCATATCAGAGGGGCTTATATAGCCATTTCCTTTCTCTTTTATTCCTTCCTTTTTCACTTTCTTTGTCTTGAGTTTTGTACAAAACGTTTGTAAATACTTAAGTCCCCAAAAAAATCAGATGAAGGAGCCTTGAGCTTTGAAAGCTTAGAAATATAATTTTTTGCAATACTTTTCTCAATTTATTTTGGGACTTAAGTATTTACATCGATTTCTCTGGCTAACACGGTACCACAATATTATTTTGTATTGTAGTACAAACCATTTGTACTTCATATTACATGTCGTATAATATTCTTTTTATTTGCTAACAGGACATACATTAGCGTTTTTCAGACTTATCTACAGTATTAATTAGATTTTCTAAAGTGAAAGTTACGAAAAAATAAATGTTAAAAAATGTTTTTTGAAGTATAATTATGACTTTGAATTAGTATCTACTATCAATGTCTGGTTAAGGGGAATCCAAGCACTGTGAGCCTGGAGTCGACAAGTAAGAGGCTGTGTTTGAAAGAAAGCACCATGCTACCTTATCGTCTGACTTCTATGCTCTTTCTAATTACCACGTGCGTAAAAAATGGAACACAAAGACAAAGACACTTCATATTTGTAGGCTACTGTGTGAAGGAAGAGTAAACAAGTTGTTTTAATGACCATTTAGATTTTTTCACAAAGTATCATACATATAGATACATGATCTATTCAAAAGCAATAGAAATGGCATCATACCCTATTAAAAAGTCAGATGTCTATCACATGTCTTTGTTTCTGTCGTATGGGTTAATCATGAAACTAGGGTGAACAGAGCTTTCACAACTAGAAAATACTCTCATTCATATCTGGTTTTCTGGGTGATAAGATTGCTGACCCATCCTCTGAATAGACCATTCCTATGAATATACACTTAGTATAGGGCTGAGCTCAACCAGTTATGTTGGTACTCAAGGGTAAAGGAAATAGTCAATCAATAGTACTGTAGAATCCTGGCACACATGACACGGAGAGAGTTGTTTTATGCAAAAAAAATAAATTTTTATTGTGTATTATTGCGTCAAGTGAATGGTAATGTGGAAATGGTTGTCAATTGGTGTACCTGAGTTTATACTTAGCCGTAAAGGCTGTTGAAGGTAATCCATTACCTAGGTGAATATGAAGCAATCCTTATATAACTGATCTATCCACTTATGATATAAGATTATTAGACCAATTCATTGTTATAGACTACAGCCTACCGTTTCTTCCATCTAATAAAGACGGCCATTCACGTCTATGCTATTTTCATATCAATTCAGGTACACCAATTGACAACCATTTCCACATTACCACTCGGTTGACGCATTATAATTTTCACACCATTACTATGGTCATCTCCTTATAAGTTACAAATTGTTACACACACATATACGTACAGAAATACACTGCTCAAAAAAAAGGGAATGTTTAAACAAACAACACAATGTAACTCCAAGTCAATCACACTCAAGTGAAATCAACCTGCCCAGTTCAGAGTCCAGAGTCTGGAGACACTGTAGAGAATGTTCTTTTGTCTGCAACATTCTCCAGTATGACCAGTTTGGAAGTTGGTCAGCAATGGTTAGGAGTAGCATTACTGTGGAGGACAACACAGTCCTCCATGTACTAGCCAAAGGTACCCTGACTGCCATTAGGTACCAGGATGAGATCTTCAGTCCCATAGTGAGGCCAACAACAGGTACAGTGGGTCCTGGGATCCTTCTGATGCATGACACTGCTAGGCCTCATGTGGCTGAAGTGAGCCAAGGGTCCCTGCATTATGGGAGGCATTGATGCTTTGTACTGGCCTGCCCATTCCCCAGACTTGAATCCAATCGAACACTTCTGGGACATCATGTCTCATTCCACCTACCATCGCCACACTGCAGCACAGACTGTCCAGGAGTTGACTGCAGTGTGAGAAACAATGGCTTTCTCACTTGTATATAAAGAAGAGAAGTTCAAGGAAGTTTGGTTAGTTTTGGTAATGAAGAAAAAGTTGAACATCCATCCACGACCACTTTGTTTTGAGATGTTAAAGCATCCTCCCTGTATTCTTGATCTTGCCTTATCAAAATATCACTTATTTGATCCTTACGAAGAAGCCCTAAGAGTACGAAGATTCATGTCTGATACAAAGGTGAAGACAGCCATATATTTGTGGCTCGCATGTCAGCCTAAAATATTTTATTAATGAGAGAATATGAAATCTTGTTGACAGATGAACAAAGTGTATGGAAAAGCAAGAATATTATATTGAAAAATGATGTATTAGACTCGTCTGAAAGTTAATTACAATAACTTCTATAGTAAGAGTGTAGATTATTTTTAACTCACTCTCTTTTATGTGTGCAAATGTTTAAAGCATAACCGTCGTCATTTAAATTTTTATTTAATGATAATAGAGAGCAAGTGATTATAATAAACTTTCAAATATATTTTATTAATGAAATCTGTAAGGAAACCATTCATAAAGCTTCCACAAGATGTCCTGACTAGACTGTGTGTGAAGTTCATTCTCTGTGTGATCCGTCTTCACACTGAATACGGCTACATAAGGGAGGGGGTGTGGCCTATACAGTGCGAGCTCCTGTGGTGTCAGTGTCTCAGATCTCCTCAGCCTACATCACAGAGTTAAGCGCCGTCAGGTTCAGTGTAAGCTCGTCTGTACAAGGTCTGTCAACTGGCTCCTTCTCTGCTAAATCATGATCTCTGTTAACCCTTTTCTGCTGGCACATCACACTGCTGACTCTTATCAGGTCTTTACTTCACACAGCTCACAGGATCATTCTCTACTGCCACATCACACTAACAACATGTGTTAGTGTACAGTGTTATTAGAAAGTCCCCCTGGGGAACTGCATTACTATGGGAATGGCTCTACACCTCAGCCTGCTCTCAGGAGCTGTGCTGGATAGAACAGATGCGGGCTTCTGAGTGAGAGCAATGCACCATGGGAAGTGAGGGAAGCTGTTGTAATACACTCACAGGGTTGCAGACGCTGGCCAAACCCACACAATGCTGGCTGATGGTAGGTACACCCACACAGCCATAAAATGCAGTAAAAAGGTTGTGAAATTATGGCGCAATTATGGCACAAAAAGCATTATCTTAGCTGCTATGTGACCCATTATTAATAACAAGTGCAGTATTGTTTTTTTTTTTTCAATTAAATAACATTTACACTTTAAAGGGGTTATCTGATAATAAGGGAAAAAAATGTGCCTAAGCACTAACAGGCAGGTTGCTGCAACCTACCTGCATGTTGTGCCCAGTGTCATTTACCGCCTTCATGGAGCAGTCTTAGACTGCTCCGATCGGCGATTTTGCACCTTCCGCTGATGTCACATCTACGGAGAGGCTGCTTCTCCCCTCTGCTGAGCGCTGTCATAGCTGACGTCATGCTGATTGACAGCCATCTCCTCCAATTAGGTAGCAAGGAGCTGATTGTCAATCAACATGAGGTCAGCTGCCCAATCCCTTACACAGAGCAGAGCGGAAAAGAAGCTGTCATTCTGTTTACCCTTTGATTCTGCCTCCGGCAGGAATGGTCTTTGTGATGACCACTTTTGTCCTTCAAAACAGAATCAAAACACTAAATATGAACACTTAAACACACTTTTTGAAGAAACTCGGTGGAAGATTGTTCCAAACATCCTTGAGAAATAGTCAGAATTACAGACCTTTTATGGATGTAGACTTGCACAAATCCTTCTGTTTCTTTATGTAAATTTACACAAACTCAGTGATTTTGAGATCATGGCTTTGTGGGGACCATATCGTCACTTCTTCCCCCTTAATGTGTGTTGGCTTGTGATAAAGGGGCTGGCTGTCCAGCGGAAACCGAATTGGAGTTGCTTGATCAAGGAACTGAACATCATACCTGCAGATTGGGGCTTCTTGGAAACATAAGCATATTAGTTAGTTTTATATATGTAGAATCTAAGTGGACAACTCCCTTCACAGCTTGTAATACATAGTCATCCTTACTAAAGCACAGTTTTTGGAAAGAAAACATTTCCATCTTTGAGTCACTCTTTATTAAATATGAAGTGCAGGAGGAATATGTACCGCCAGTCTGTATGCAGCCAGTTTTCCCTTTGCACAATGTTCCTTTTGTAAAGACCTTTGCTAAACTTTCTTCCAGCGCAGGTTATAAAAAAATGGCTATTTAGAAGACGCTTAAGCTAAATCCCAGTTTGTATTTTTGAATGAAGAGTTTTGATAGGTTTGTTCAACACTTTCTTAAAAGTTTAGATATATACGGTACATAACTTGCCTTAAAATAGTGAATGAACATTTAGAACAATCTGTGACAAATACACTTCAAGACTATTCTTTATGGTTTTCCCATTTCTTGTATATAGTAGTGCTAGAAAGTTTGAGAGTTTGTGAACACTTTTCCATATTTATTCCTTAATTTGACTCAAAACTTCATCAGATTTTAACACGAAGGGTTTTCACACAAATAATATTGATGGGTTCACTCACTCTCAAATATCACTGCATGTGCCACTTAGAACAAGATATAAAATAAAATTAATTATAACGTGATGTCAGTGCAGTAGTTACTATTAATTATTTATGACTGAGGTCAGTTTTCTATGAGTCATAGATAATAGACATCTGGTGTAGTAAAAGTTAAAATGACTAATCACACACATGGGAGTTCAAGCTGAAAGGCTGAGACTATCGAATAGCGACATTTATTTTTGTCCCCAGTAAAATGTTGGGTTTTCTCCAACAGAACATTTATCAGGACCCAAATCTAAACCATGATTTACATAAAGTTATTGTGACTATACGAGTTATCAGATCAGTGGTTCTCAACCCCACTGCTCAGGACAAACCAACAAACAAGGGAGGGATTTAATAGGCCAGAGCTATTTATAAGGTCTAGTGACCTATATACCACAAAGATGACAGGACGGAGCTCATCGACCCTTTAAAAATTATTTCCATTACACTGTGGCAATGCAGCCGATAGAAACGGCTTACTTCAGCTTCAAGAAAAACATAGCAAAAGTCCACTGTAATAGCAGTATCACAAAAAGATGTAACATTTACATTAAATGTAATAGTAACATTGAGTGAATTATAATATTGGTTCACTATATATATGAAGTAAGGATCTAAAAGACCGTTTAATTAACAAGTGAAAAAAAAATCCCCATAAAATGCAAGGTTTTATTAGATATGCATTAAAATCCTAATTGTCAAAAAAGAGACCAGAACAAATTATTCCCATATAAACGGTACAATCAGATGAAAATTCAGGGAGCAGGTAAGATATATGAGTGAAGATAAATTAGTTCATCAGATATAGGGTTAAGGTGAAAGATGCTGAAGAACCCTAAATTGGCCCTAAAGTCATACCCTACCTACAGGAGAGTATGCCCCTATTAAAGAACAAATATGGCTATATAAGTCAGTTGCTACGTTCTGTGCAAAAAAAAAAAGACAAACAGAAGCTACAATGAGCCAAGCAATTATAGCTGAAAAATTAAAATATATATGGTAACCGGGCTTCGTCATGCAGGAACAATCATAATGAAAAACGAGATTCCTTGTAAAACGACCCATTTAGGCTCAGTAAGAGAAAGTAATTCTAGTTTTGACACTTGTTATAATCTGTAAGATGTCCTATGTTATCTGGTTATGATGTTTTCTATGTTTACCACAATCTGGCAGTGACCTACATATCTAGGTGTCTTCTCCTTTAAAAACATAGTGCATTGTTAGTCAGCCCTCTAATGACCCCTTTACACGCAGGTACAGGTGACAGGTTTTCCACAGGTAACTTACTGGTTGCAGTGAAATCATGGAGACATAGTTCCATTTGTACACAGCAACAAGATAGAACCATGTCTCCATGATTTCAATGCAACCAGTAAGTTACCTGTGGAAAACCTGTTACCTGTAGCTGCGTGTAAAGGGGCCATAAGAGATGAAGCAGCCATTTTAGATTAGTACCAGACAAGCTCCTAGGCAGGACACGTGTTTCTTGCATCCTGCTCCCCTCTTGTGAACTCCCATCATCCTTGTCAAGTTAATATGGTAAGAGTTATACTCTTGTCTGTATGTTTGTTACATTAGAGACTGTTGTAAGGATTGTACAACAATCGGTTTTACATAGGGATTATGTCTGTAGGGATGTATGTGTTTCTCCTCAAGCCTCTATTTTAATGTAATCATCCTCTGAGCTGTACCCTGTTAGGGCTGTTCATTTGCTATGAATGCATCCAGTGCTCATTTGTGATTTCTGTGCTGCATTATCACTACTGCTGTTTTATTTGATATGCTCAGCTTTGATTTGTGTTATTTGTATTCTCATAGTTTTACCATATTGAATCATCATCATCATTCAAGGGATCCTGTCACCTGGAATTAAGGCCCTGACCTATCACTAGCTGTTCCTACACCTTCCTAGGTGCTCCCTAACCATCCCTGTCTGTTTTAAATTTGACTTGTAAAGAGTTAGAAAAAAGACTTTAAACTTACAGCACGTCGCGCTCTTAGGTGACTGGAAAGGTGGCTCTAGGCCCCATTGTCCCCTCCTCGCAGCTTTCCAGCACGCCCCGCTGGGCGGCATAATTCTTTATTCATGTCTTCTTGAATTTGGAATCTCCCGCCCTCTTTTCATGCGATGATGCACCGGCCAGTACATCACATCCAGCTGCGGTGCATTATGGCCTTGATCACGTGATCGGCCTGGCTCCGCGCATGCGCAATGCGCATATTGAAGCCGGGCCGATCACGTGATCAGGCCCATGATGCACCACGGCCGATCATGGGTCGTCACTGGGGGTTTACGTCACTGCAGGTCCTATGTCTCTTCTCCCAAACAGGTCCTGCCATGCAGAAACTGCCATATCCTAGCAGCACCGCTCCGCTCACCCCAAAGGGTGAGAGACATGAAAATAAGGGTTGATTTAGCGGATATTGCTGGTGCTTAGAATCAGACAGACAAGAGATAAGGAATTAAATGAACCTTTTCTATACTTGGTCACTCCTCCCAACGTGTTTTGGCAGGTTAGTCTACTTTCATCAGGTGATGACCAATGAACCTAGTCAGGGGCGGACTGGCCCAGGTGGCAGGGCTGGTGGTATATCCCACATCTAGGGCCGCCCCCGAGAGAAACAGCAGCAGACGGCGGCGGACATGGTAAGTGAGCTGTGGTGGCCTGCTAGCACCCCCCCCCCCCCCGTCATCCTAGAAATCTGATAGCACAACCCCCCTCTGGCATCAAAATTTGATAGCACCAAAAATTCCCCCGCTCCTCAACTCAGACCAAAACTGCCACCCGGGGCCAGAGGCACCAGCCAGCCCCTGAACCTAGTTCAGTTTGTTTTTCTTTGTTGATGCATCTGAATCATTCTATTGTTCTAAATTTTATTTCTCCCTCTACATCCCCTGGATTTATTTTTCTTTTTGGATGACTCCCTGGAACCAACTGTAAAAACTGTGGGATTTTAGTTTCTCGTAATCCCACTCGCCTGCTTTCCTTAGAATTATTTTTTATGGTGGGTTCTACAATGTTTCTCGTATGTATGTATGTGGTATTGGTACTAACCCCCCCATTGGGACAGATCTGGATGGTTTGTTGGTCCACCAATGCCGAACAATTGTATCAACATCCATTTGTGTAATGGGAGTTGTAAGGTTTACCATTCCCTTCAGAGATTTTTTTGTGATTATCATAAAACTTTTTTTGCTTTTTATTAAAGGGTGTGGGTATCTTGAGGGTTTCTTCAATGGAATTTTGTTTGGTCTGAGTATTTGGTTTCTTGAAATGGTCATCTTTTGTTCTGGTGACTAATTCCTTCATAGGGTTGGGATCATCCACATCCATTTTGTCTGGTTCCTCAATGGAATGTTTTTCAACAGAGGTATTTATGGTCTCGGTTCTATCCCTACTTAATTTGGAAGTTTTCCTTTTGATGGTATCATCTTCCAATATAATTAGTCTCGTTTTTAAAGTACTATCTGCTTCAGGAAAGTCAGCGGGCAAGGAATATAGATCTAAGGATTCTTTTATGGTACCGTCACATGCTGCAATCTCGCCTGGCAATCTATGAATGCGATATGTCGCCCCGGAGCAATCGCCGTGAAATTGCCTCACGGTGGCGGCGTGTGATTGGAAGATTTCGCGGCAATTGCCTCTCGCCCATCACCTGATTTCTGAGCACTGCACAGAAATCATCCGCAATCCTGGAGGTGATATGTACGTGTTGTGGCGTGTGATCGGACGATAGTGATGGAAAGAGCATCGCCTATGACTTCCTGAAAGCATGCCATAGCATGCTGCAGTCCGCGCCCCGTCAGAAATGATTGGTGTGGGCTACTGTGTTCCCATTGGCTGTCACTTGACACCGCGCCATATTTGAAGAGCTGCCCGTTCAGCACCACACACATGCAGAATGCAATGGTGTTTGTGGGGGATGTAGGTACACTTCACTACACACACGCAAACTTGTGTGCAAACACATAGTTCAGCCATGGCAACTCTGCCATGGCGTGGACCAATGCTAGTACAAATGTCCATAGTGTTGTTTGTAGGTTACCCGCAATCACCTACAGACGCACACCTAGGCATTGTAACTGTAATCCACTGTAATGCACAAGGACGCTCTTGTGCAACACTTTTGCGGCTCGAAAATGTGTTGCAGGAGCCACAATTGACGACGCGTGTATTTGTGCAAAATTCCGACAGACAATGGCGTCATGTATTAGCCAGCCTTCCAGAGCAGGCTGACAAATCGTAACGCTGTTGCGTTGTCCAATGAGCGCATATGGGGCGCGGTGTAAACCACTGCGGCACGCCTATTTCTTTGCCGCGCTGAACATATACACCCACATTGCCTTTGAGCTTGCGGCGTGTGAAGCGCCAATGGAATTATCCAGGATTGCTTCTGCTGAAAGTAAGGCGATTTCCGGAGCGACACATCGGCTTACTTTCAGGGCACAATTGCGGCGTGTGACACCATCAGCGTTCTGAGGCGACAATGAAAAACGTGCACACGCACGTTAAATCACCTCATATCGCCAGGCGAGATTGCGGCGTGTGACGGTACCATCACAGATATACAGTGTGGGTAAACCGGTATAACAGTATTAATCTTAACAGGATTACCAGTAACCTCACCACAAGATGTTAAGAATATGTGGTAGAGGAAACTGGAAACCTCTTGGTAAGGTCCCACTATTCTTGTGTATTATACAGAGCAATGATTATTATATACAGTTGTGGCTAAAAGTATTGACACCCTGCAATTCTGTCAGATAATACTCAGTTTCTTCCTGAAATGATTGCAATCACAAATTCTTTGGTAGTATTACCTTCACTTAATTTGTCTTAAATGAAAAAACACAAAAGAGAATGAAGCAAAAAGCAAAACATTGATCATTTCACACAAAACTCCAAAAATGGGCCAGATAAAAGTATTGGCACCCTCAGCCTAATACTTGGTTGCACAACCTTTAGCCAAAATAACTGCGATCAACCGCTTCCGGTAACCATCAATGAGTTTCTTACAATGCTCTGCTGGAATTTTAGACCATTCTTCTTTGGCAAACTGATCCAGGTCCCTGATATTTGAAGGGTGCCTTCTCCAAACTGCCATTTTTAGATCCCTCCACAGGTGTTCTATATGATTCAGGTCTGGACTCATTGCTGGCCACCTTAGAAGTCTCCAGTACTTTCTCTCATACCATTTTCTAGTGCTTTTTGAAGTGTGTTTTGGGTCATTGTCTTGCTGGAAGACCCATGACCTCTGAGGGAGACCCAGCTTTCTCACACTGGGCGCTACATTATGCTGCAAAATTTGTTGGTAGTCTTCAGACTTCAAAATGCCATGCCCACGGTCAAGCAGTCCAGCACCAGAGGCAGCAAAGCAACGCCAAAACATCAGGGAACCTCCGCCATGTTTGACTGTAGGAACCGTGTTCTTTTCTTTGAATGCCTCTTTTTTTCTTTTGTAAACTGTATGTTGATGCCTTGCCCAAAAAGCTCTACTTTTGTCTCATCTGACCAGAGAACATTCTTCCAAAACATTGTAGGCTTTCTCAGATAAGTTGTGGCAAACTCTAGCCTGGCTTTTTTATGTCTCAGGATAAGAAGTGGGGTCTTCTGGGTCTCCTACCATACAGTCCCTTTTCATTCAGACGCCGACGGATAGTATGGGTTGACACTGTTGTACCCTCCGACTGCAGGGCAGCTTGAACTTGTTTGTATGTTAGTCGAGGTTCTTTATCCACCATCCGCACAATCTTACCTTGAAATCTCTCGTCAATTTTTCTTTTCCGTCCACATCTAGGGAGGTTAGCCACAGTGCCATGGGCTTTAAACTTCTTGATGACACTGCGCACGGTAGACACAGGAACATTCAGGTCTTTGGAGATGACTTGTAGCCTTGAGATTGCTCATGCTTCCTCACAATTTGGTTTCTCAAGGACTCAGACAGTTCTTTGGTCTTCTTTCTTTTCTCCATGCTCAATGTGGTAAACACAAGGACACAGGACAGAGGTTGAGTCACCTTTAATCCATGTCAACTGGCTGCAAGTGTGATTTAGTTATTGCCAACACCTGCTAGGTGCCACAGGTAAATTACAGGTGCTGTTAATTACACAAATTAGAGAAGCATCACATGATATTTCTAACAGTGCCAATACTTTTGTCCACCCCCTTTTTCATGTTTGGTGTGGAATTAGATCCAATTTGTCTTTAGAACAATTATTTTTGTGTTTTTTCATTGAAGACAGATTAAATGCAGATAATAATACCAAAGAATTTGTGATTGCAATCATTTTCAGGAAGAAACTGAGTATTATCTGACAGAATTGCAGGGGTGTCAATACTTTTGGCCACAACTGTATGTGAATTGATCCACAATAAACTCCTTTATATGTTGGCAAACATTTGCCAATAGTGTGATTCACAAGGGTCACCTACAGCTAACATTTGGTGGTGCCAGTCTGCAGGTGGTTGACCCACTCTCTTGTAAATATGCAAAAGGGGTGAACAGGTATAGCAGTGATAACCCTAACAAGGTTACCAGTGATCTCACCACAAGCAATTTTTAAGAATATGTGATAAGAGAAACAAAAAACTAGACCCCATTACTCTTATGTGGTATACAGAGCAGTGGTTATTGTATATGTGAATTGGTACACAATAAACTTTGCATGATAGCAAACCTTGTGCTTGGAGTTATGAGACAATTAGATTGTTGAGGTCCCGTTTAAAAAAAGTACAGGTTGGTTAATGTCCAAATTAGAAGGACATTGCAGGATAGTTAAAACCAGACTGGAGTCAGATTGGAGTTATTCTCCCTTTCCATCGGGATCCAGGTTGCAACCTCCTTCCAGGGGGATAATCCCCGCCAATGGCACTGATTGAAACAAAATAAGGAAAGAGGATGGGGTGCTCCTGGTGCGTTAAACGGTGGTCTAGTGAAGGAGTTTTTGTGGGCACTTTTGCTAACATTTTGTGATTATGCCACCTGCATAACCACGGGGAAGAGCCTGCGGTGCGTTTTATGTACCAAGCGCCACTCCCGCTTCCGGGTTCGGAATAAGGCCGGTCACGTGGGTCGTCACGGGGGTCTATGTCACCGCAGATCCTATGTCTCTTCTCCCAAACAGGCCCTGCTGTTCAGAAGCAACACCGCTCCGCTCACCCCGAGGGGTGAGAGACATGAAAATAAGGGTTGATTTAGCGGATATTGCAGGCATGTAGAATGAGACAGACAGGAGATAAGGAATTAAATGAACCTTTTCTTTACTTGATCACTCCTCACAACACGTTTCGGTGGGTTAGTCCACCTTCATCAGGTTATGACCAATGAACTGAATAGGGGGTATTTAAAGGGAAATTGATTGATGACTTCACATATAGCAATTAACCCCTTCACAGCTAAAATAGTTATTAACAGCAATTGAATGCAGCAGATTACAATAGCTGGTTAAAGAAAAGAGAACATTTCATTTTAAAAGGATTTTTATTATTAAAAAGTATATAGAAAAAATGAAAAAATAATAATAAAAAAATAAAATATAATAAAATAATATATAATAATTCTGACTGAGGCCCAAAAAATAAGCTTAGGAAACATGCCTGACAAAATGGAGGCCAAAAAATCTGACAAAGAACATCAAGAGGGCAGAATTCAGTCTAATCACCACGTATAACCAATCCACCAATATATTGATGAAATTAATGAATTAATGAAGTACTGTTTCATTCTCAAAAGTGACCCAATTCTTGCGAAACACCTCCCCCAAAAAAACGAGCATTATATACAGAAGAAATCGTTCTTTTAAAAACCTAGTAGCACCGAGTCTAACATCCATATATATCAATCAGACAATACTCAGGAATTTGAGCAATGTAGGATGTTTCAAATGTGGCACAGCGAAATGCCTATGTTGCAATGCAATAACCAATGGGGCCACTACATTCACTTCTAAAACAACAGGGGAAACATTTCAAATAAAATTCAGGCTGAACTGTCATTCCTCATACGTTGTCTATGTTTTGGAATGTACAATTCAATACAATACATTCAAGAGATGCATCAGTGCCTTAATAAACATAGACAAAACCTTAAAAACGGGTTTTTACTACACAGCGTGTCCAAACATCAGAAAGATCACCAACAATAGAAAGTTACCATCATTGACCATATAAAAGACATCAGTGTTAGTGCAACGTCAAAATACACATTAGATACATTCAATTAAGCAGCACTATTTTATGAAAAAATATAATACAAAAAAATTTTCAGCTAAGCTCAAAGAGGAAAATGAGACACTTGGCTTTATAAGTATGCATATTAATAAAGCTAAAGTGTCTCATTTTTCTCCTTTAGCTTAGCTGAAAATTTTCTTTTATTATATTTTTTCATACAATAGTTGTATGTATCTAATGTGTGTTTGGCGTTGCACTAACACTGATAGGATTGAGTACTGCATTTATTATAAACAAAAACATTTCAACTCACAATTCTTCGACTGTGACCCAGCCTGCCGCCGACTCATACAGTACTGTTGCTACGTATTATCGGTCAGGAAGGGATTTAATCCACTACTGAATGGTGGCAAATTCACCCACCAATATTTGGTCATTGTGTATGTCAAAATTTAAGCTAATCGTCTTCATTACATCAAAATGTACCAGAAAGATTTAAAATTGGAAGATTATTGCCTCCTACAGAAACATTTGATAAAAAAATCTACTGAAAAGGGCATCACAATTAGAAAGACAGTAATTTTGCCATCATCTTTTGAAGGATCCTATGCAGTGCCGGGACAAGGCATTTTGGTGCCCTAGGCAGGTAAGGCAAACGGCGCCCCCACTCCCCCCCCCCCCCCCCGAAATATGTCTGGGAATAAAAATGTCAGCATACTTTGAAAGTAAATTTAATTTAACGGGGACCTATAAAAGGTTCGTCCAACCACACTACAGAGACATACTGATAGGTTGTTTACATTGTGAGCCCCAATGGGGACAGTGTTCATGATGTATGTAAAGTGCTGTGAAGTTCATAGTGTAATATAAATGCAAAAAGTATTATTCTTAATATTATGTCACAATACCAGGATCTGAGGATCTTCTATTTCGAGGTCAGGGACTCTCTGATGCCATGTTGCTGCTTGTCTCGCTGTTGTCCTCTTTTGAAACTGCAGTGCGGTGGACAAGAGAGCATTAACTGGTTAATAACAAGAAGTATGGAGTGTGTACTGAGCCATAAACCCTCCCCTTACCATGAAGTATGGAATGTGTACTGAGCCATAAACCTCCTCATACCATGTCCAGCAGACATTGTAGGATTACTACCCATATATACTCGTGTATAACCCGACCTGTGTATAAGCCGACCCCTACTTTTGCCCCCAAAACCTGGGAAAACCTATTGACTCGTGTATAAGCCGAGGGTGGGCCCCAGCACAGGTATACAGCCCCCAGCAAAGTGGTATACAGCAGCCTCTCCAGTGGTATATACAGACCCCAGTGGTATATACAGACCCCAGTGGTAATACAGCAGCCCCAGTGGTAATACAGCAGCCCCAGTGGTAATACAGCAGCCCCAGTGGTTATACAGCAGCCCCAGGGGTTATACAGCAGCCCCAGGGGTTATACAGCAGCCCCAGTGGTAATACAGCAGCCCCAGGGGTAATACAGCAGCCCCAGGGGTAATACAGCAGCCCCAGGGGTTATACAGCAGCCCCAGGGGTTATACAGCAGCCCCAGGGGTTATACAGCAGCCCCAGGGGTTATACAGCAGCCCCAGGGGTTATACAGCAGCCCCAGGGGTTATACAGCAGCCCCAGTGGTATATACAGGCCCCAGCAGTATATACAGCAGCCCCAGTGGTATATACAGGCCCCAGCAGTATATACAGCAGGCCCAGTGGTGGTGTATACAGGGCACAGTGGTGGTGTATACAGGGCCTAGTGGTGTATACAAGACCCAGTGGTGTATACAGGGCCCAGTGGTGTATACAGGGCCCAGTATGCGGGGGCCGGGGGGGGGAAGCGCGCCTTTGCACACTCACCGCGGCCGCCGTCACCGTGCGTCTGCTGTAAGGCTGCTTTCACACTGCGTTTTTCTGTGATCCGTGGCTGTCCGTTGTAAAACGGACAGCCACGGATCAGATTTTGGCCCTATGTTATCCTATGGGCACGGTTCACATCGGATTTGGCCTTATTGGCATCCGATTTTTGTGATTCTGGCCGATTTTTTGCTGTGCCCAAAATCGCAGCCTGCTTCGATTTTTGGCACAGCGGGTCAAATCGGACCGAATTGGATCCGACCTGATCCGTGCCAAATAAGGCTGCTTTCACACAGCGTTTTTGTGCTGTCCGAGGGGATCAGACTTTTTGCAGCACCCCTCGGACAGCAACTGATCCAAACTGATGACTGCAATCGGATGCCAAATAGGCATCCGATCCCGATGTTTTGCAGCATCAGTTTGGATCCTCTCCCTGCTCCTCCTGTCACCTTGTCCCCCTCCTGTCACCCTCCTGTCACCCTTCTCCCCTCTGTCTCCCCTCTTTGTCCCCTCTGTCCCCCCACTTTGCAGCCCCTCTTTGCCCCCCTCTTTGCCCCCCTCTTTGCCCCCCTCTTTGCAGCCCCTCTTTACTCCCCTCTTTGCCCCCCTCTTTGCTCCCCTCTCTGCAGACCCTCTTTGCTCCCCTCTTTGCAGACCCTCTTTGCCCCCCTCTTTGCTCCCCTCTTTGCAGACCCTCTTTGCCCCCCTCTTTGCTCCCCTCTTTGCAGACCCTCTTTGCCCCCCTCTTTGCAGACCCTCTTTGCCCCCCTCTTTGCAGCCCCTCTTTGGACCCCCTCTTTGCCCCACTTTTTGCTCCCCTCTCTGCAGACCCTCTTTGCCCCCCTCTTTGCAGCCCCTCTTTGCTCCCCTCTTTGCAGACCCTCTTTGCAGCCCCTCTTTGGACCCCCTCTTTGCTCCCCTCTTTGCAGACCCTCTTTGCCCCCCTCTTTGCTCCCCTCTCTGCAGACCCTCTTTGCCCCCCTCTTTGCAGCCCCTCTTTGGACCCCCTCTTTGCTCCCCTCTTTGCAGACCCTCTTTGCCCCCTCTTTGCTCCCTTCTCTGCAGACCCTCTTTGCCCCCCTCTTTGCAGCCCCTCTTTGGACCCCCTCTTTGCTCCCCTCTTTGCAGACCCTCTTTGCCCCCCTCTTTGCAGACCCTCTTTGCCCCCCTCTTTGCAGCCCCTCTTTGGACCCCCTCTTTGCAGACCCTCTTTGCCCCCCTCTTTGCTCCCCTCTTTGCTCCCCTCTTTGCAGACCCTCTTTGCAGCCCCTCTTTGGACCCCCTCTTTGCTCCCCTCTTTGCAGACCCTCTTTGCCCCCCTCTTTGCCCCCCTCTCTGCAGACCCTCTTTGCCCCCCTCTTTGCAGCCCCTCTTTGCACCCCTCTCTGCAGACCCTCTTTGCTCCCCTCTCTGCAGACCCTCTTTGCCCCCCTCTCTGCAGACCCTCTTTGCCCCCCTCTTTGCAGCCCCTCTTTGCTCCCCTCTTTGCAGACCCTCTTTGCCCCCCTCTCTGCAGACCCTCTTTGCCCCCCTCTTTGCAGCCCCTCTTTGCAGACCCTCTTTGCCCCCCTCTTTGCAGCCCCTCTTTGGACCCCCTCTTTGCAGACCCTCTTTGCCCCCCTCTTTGCTCCCTTCTCTGCAGACCCTCTTTGCCCCCCTCTTTGGACCCCCTCTTTGCTCCCCTCTTTGCACCCCCTCTTTGCTCCCCTCTTTGCAGCCCCTCTTTGCTCCCCTCTTTGCAGCCCCTCTTTGCCCCCCTCTTTGTCCTCCTTCTGCAGAGCTTAAAAAATAAAAAAATCATTATTCTCACCTCTCCACGAGGCCCGCGCTGCTTCCAGCTTCTCTTCTTCTGATGCACAGGACCTGGCGTGATGTCACAGTCACATGACCAGTTACCGCGGTAACCGGTCATGTGACTGCACTGTGACGTCAGGCCAGGTCCTGGAAGCACAGAGCCGAGCGCAGGAGGCATCGCTGGATCGTGGAGAGGTGAGGATAATGATTTTTTTATTTTTAACCCTTTCATTTCACAGGATATCACTTCTGCAATGTATGAATATACATTGCAGAAGTGATATTATGGCACAGAGCGATTTTAGTGTACTGAGCATGCACAGTACACTAAGATCGGGTCCGAGGAACTCAGCTGTTTCCTCGGATCCGCGCTCCATAGGCCCCATGTTGGAGGAGAGGAGGGGCGGGCACCGGGCAGAGCTGCAGGACAGGAAGTCCCCTCCTCCCTTCCCTCCGGCCGGCGCGGCCGCCGGCGGTCAGCACGGGGCCCTCTAGGGGGCGGGCAATGCGCCCTCCACAAGATGGCGCCCTAGGCGATCGCCTAGGGTCGCCTACCTATCGTCCCGGCCCTGATCCTATGTGTATAGTAACAAAGTATGGTCAATCAGATCTGTTTATAACCATGACATGTAATCCCACGTGGACTGAAATAACAGAAAATTTAGAACACTGGCAACTGGTAGGCCAGACTTGGTGGCGGTGGTATGTGTTTTTAATCCCTTCATGACCCAGCCTATTTTGACCCTAAATACCTTGGCATTTTTGTCAATTCTGACCAGCGTCCCTTTATGAGGTAATAACTCTTAAACGCTTAAATGAATGGTAGCGATTCTGAGATTGTTTTTTCGTGACATATTGGGCTTCATGTCAGTATTAAATTTAGGTCGATCATTTTTTCGTTTATTTGAGAAAAAAAATCACAAATTTGGCAAGAATTTAGAAAATTTAGCAATTTTCAAATTTTGAATTTTTATTCTGCTAAACCAGAGTTATATGACACAAAATAGTTAATAAATAACATTTCCCACATCTCTACTTTACATCAGCACAATTTTGGAAAAACATTTTTTTTTGGTAGGAAGTTATAAGGGTTCAAAGTTCATCAGCAATTTCTCATTTTTCCAGCAAAATTTACAAAACCAGTTTTTTTAGTGACCACATCACATTTAAAGTCCCTTTGAGGGGTTTACATGACAGAAAACACCCAAAAGTGACACCATTCCAAAAACTGCACCCCTCAAGCTACTCAAAACTACATTCAAGAAGATTATTAACCCTTCAGGTGCTTCACGGGAACTAAAGCAACGTGGAAGGAAAAAATGGTCATTTTAATTGTTCTAACAAAAATGTTCTTTTAGCCTCAATTCTTTCATTTTCACATGGGCAACAGGATAAAATGCATCCTAAAATTTGTTGGGCAATTTCTCCTGAGTATACCAATACCTCATATGTGGTCATAAACAACTGTTTGGGCGGACGGCAGGGCTCAGAAGGGAAGGAGTGCAATTTGACTTTTGGAGCTAATTTTCAATTCAAAAAGTGAAATGGCGCTCGTTCACTTCTGAGCCCTGCCCTGCACCCAAACAATGGTGTATGACCACATATGAGGTATCGGTGTACTCAGGAGAAATTGCCCAACAAATTTTAGGATGGATTTTATCCTGTTGCCCATGTAAAAATGAAAAAATTTAGGCTAAAAGAAAAATTTTGTGAAAACAAAAGTACTTTTTCATTTTTACGGATCAATTTGTGAAAAATCTGGCGGTTCAAAGTGCCCTGGGGGGTCTAGTTTCCAAAATGGGGTCACTTGTGGGGGAGCTTCAATATTTAGGCACACAGGGGCTCTCCAAACGCAACATGGTGTCCGCTAACAATTTGAGCTAATTTTCCATTCAGATTGTTAGTGGACACCATGTCGCATTTGGAGAGCCCCTGTGTGCCTAAACATTGGAGCTCCCCCACAAGTGATCCCATTTTGGAAACTAGACCCCCCCAAGGAACATATCTAGATGCATAGTTAGCACTTTGAACCCTCAGGTGCTTCATAAACTGATCCGTAAAAAGGAAAAACGAAAATGTTGGTGAAAAAAAAAGAGTACATTTTCCTTATTACGGATCAATTTGTGAAGTACTTGGGGGTTCAAAGTGCTCACTATGCATCTCAATAAGTTCCTTGGGGGGTCTACTTTCCAAAATAGGGCCACTTGTGGGGGAGCTCCAATGTTTAGGCACATAGGGGATCTCCATATGCGACATGGTGTCCGCTAACAATTCCAATTGTACCATGCATTGTAGGGCACATCATTGCCATGCAGTGCACCATGACTGTGACCCCAGAGACTACAACAAGTGGACACTTGATCCCTTGTTATAGTTTCTGGGGTCCCAGTCATGAAGCACGGTATGGCAGATCATTGCCATACAGTTCAACATGACTGTGACCCCAGAGACTACAACAAGGGATCATGTGTCCTCTTGTTGTAGTCTCTGGGGTCAGAGTCATGGTGCACTGTATGGCAATGATCTGCCTTGCGTGCACCATGACTCTGACCCCAGAGACTACAACAAGTGGACACTTGATCCCTTGTTGTAGTCTCTGGGGTCCCAGTCATGAAGCACGGTACGGCAGATCATTGCCATACAGTGCACCATGACTGTGACCCCAGAGACTTCAACAAAGAATCAAGTGTCCTCTTGTTGTTGTCTCTGGGGTCAGAGTCATGGTGCACTGTATGGAAATGATCTGCCGTACCGTGCACCATAACTCTGACCCCAGAGACTACAAAAAGAGTACACTTGATCCCTTGTTGCACCCATCCATCCATCCATGCACACACCCATCAATCCACCCATGCACCCATCCACCCATGCACACACCCATCCATCCACCCATGCACACACCCATCCATCCACACATGCAAGCATCCATCCACTCATGCATGCAGCCATGCACCCATCCACGCACCCATGTGCCCATCCATCCACCCATGCATGCACCCATCCATCCACCCATGCACGCACCCATCCATGCACGCACCATGCACCCATCCATCCATGCATGCACACATCCATGCACCCATCCATGCACCCATGCACGCACCCATCCATCCACCCGTGCACGCACCAATGCACCCATCCATCAACCCATGCACGCATCCATGCACCCATCCATCCACCCATGCACACACACACATACATACATACATACTTACCTCTCCCGATCCTCCGGTGAGGAGGTGTAGCCAGGGAGAGGAGAAGGAGCGCCACACCGAGGAGACCAGTGCAGCACCACGGAGGACGGAGGAGCGGTGAGAGGGAACATGGGGATCGGGGGGAAAGGGACGGAAGGGTGATCCGGGGCGGGAGGGGGCTGGGAGGACAGAGGTGATCCGGGGCAGGAGGGTACTGGGTAGGGTTGAGGGCACCGTGCACCTGCCGGTGCCAGCATGCAGGAGCAGTGCGGGGGGGACACAGCGGAGATCGGAGGTGGGCGGGCCCAGTGAAGGGACAGGGGGTTGATCTGTAGTGGGGAGGGTGCTGAGGAGGGGGAGGGCGCCCGGGCACCCCACACATCCACCCCTCCTAATCTGATTGGACAGCTCCAATGAGATCTGGAGGGGTGAATTGCTCTGATTGGTAGTTTGAGTATAAACTGACAATCAGAGCAAATATAGCCACGAGGGGAAGGGGGAGAAAGCCGCCCCGCAGAACAAAGTATAGGTCCTCATGTTCCCACAGCACTAGTGACATGTCACCGGCCCTGGTCACCCATGCCGCGGCAACCCGATCCCGCCAAGACGTCATGGGACATCACAGGTCGGGAAGGCACCAAATTTTATGACGTCCCACGACGTCATAGGTCGGGAAGGGGTTAAAATTAAACTTGATTCCCTATTAGCAGACATTAACAATGGCTTATTTGAAAAGGTCACCATAGACATCCATGTCATCGAGTTTTAAAAGTGCGGTCAGCTAAATGCACATATTTTAATAATCCTGGAAAGCAATTCAAAAATACAAACTGAAAAGGACATGGACAATATAGTATGGGCAGAAATTCCCAATGAAACAAAATACCCTCAGATCCACAACATTGTTATTAAGAATATGATTCATGGTCCCTGTGGAGATGCCAATCTTAACTTTCCCTGTATGGATAATGGGAAGTATACTAAAGGTTTCCCAAAAAAGTACCAAGAATATACTATCAAAGAAAAGGATGGCTATCCAAGTTATCGGAGAGACATTGGGAGAACATACAACCATCATTCAAAGACAATTGATAATTCATGTGTTGTTGCACATAACCCCTAATTGCTCAAAAAACACAACTGCCGCATTAATGTAGAAATTTGTGCATCCATCCAAAGTGTTAAATATTAGTTTAAATATGTATACATAGGACACGACAAGGCTCATATTGAAATAGCTCAAAGAGACATCAAACATGATGAAACAAACCAATTTGTTGATTCGAGATACGTCAGTGAGCCAGAAGCTGCATGGAGAATATTTGCTAACAATCTCATGCCATCATTCGCCTAGTGGTACACCTGCCTAAGTCTCAGCCACTATATTTTCATGAAGACGATCCCATTGTCAACATTCAACAAAAGTTTCATAACAATTCCACACTAATGGCGTACTTCAACCTTAATAAGATCGACGTAAATGCACATCAATATTACTGTCGAGAAATTCCTGAGCACTATGTTTGGAAACAAGGCACATGGAAACCCAGAAAGTGACAAAGCGTAAAAGTAATTGGAAGAATGCATACAGTTAGTGTAAAAGACCAAGAACGATATTATTTATGTTTGTTACTATTTACAAGGCTGTCAGTCAGTGTCACAAACTTTACTCCTGTCTATAAGGCTGTCAGTCAGTGTCACGAACTTCACTCCTGTCTACAAGGCTGTCAGTCAGTGTCACGAACTTCACTACTGTCTACAAGGCTGGCAGTCAGTGTCACGAACGTCACTCCTGTCTACAAGGCTGGCAGTCAGTGTGACGAACTTTACTCCTGTCTATAAGGCTGTCAGTCAGTGTGACGAACTTCACTCCTGTCTACAAGGCTGTCAGTCAGTGTCACGAACTTCACTCCTGTCTACAAGGCTGGAAGTCAGTGTCACGAACTTTACTCCTGTCTACAAGGCTGTCAGTCAGTGTGACGCAGTTCACTCCTGTATACAAGGCTGTCAGTCACTGTGACGCACTTCACTCCTGTCTACAAGGCTGTCAGTCAGTGTCACTAACTCTACTCATAAACATGCATACAGAGGTGATAAATAAATATAGCATACATAGACGATAAACAGATAGGTAGATGATAGATAGATATCGTGTATTCATTGCATTATTCTTAAATCTTCATAAATAAACTACATACATATTCTAGAATACCCGATGCGTTATAATCGGGCCACCATCTAGAATAATAATATAATAATAAACATATTTATATAGCGCCAACATATTCCACAGCGCTTTACAATACAGTGGTTAATAACCGAAAATACACAATATAATACGGTAAGAAAATACACAATATAATACAGTAATTCCAGTAGAGAAAGAATACAGTACAATAAGAGGAAACAATACAATAAGCAATAGAATCAATGTAAAAAATACAATACAATAGATAAAGCAAAAATAAAGGTGACCCTGCTCAAAAGAGTTTACAATCTACAACGAGATAGGGGTTACCCAAAGTGCAGGGGCTTATTACACTGATGGTCCAGGCATCTTGAGGAAGTGGGGGATAGAAATAAAGTTACATGAATGGCCACCAGACAATCTGTGTAGACCTTTTGGGTTTGGTGGAGTTTGAAGAAGAGTTATGTCGAGAGAGATAGTGAATGCGCTATGTACAGTACAAAGGAATTTTGTTAGGGAGTATGATAGGCTGCCTTGAAAAGATGTGTTTTTAGTGAGCGTCTGAAGCCATGCAAGTTGTGGATAGTCCTGATTTCCTGAGATAGAGCATTCCAGGGAATTGGTGCAGCTCGGGAGAAGTCTTGGATCCGGGAGTCCTATGAAGAAATTCAAAGGATACGTTTTCAAGATGAAAGTTTAAAGACACATTTTACCAATAATCTTTTATGACTTGTCTGGTTGGTGGACGCAATATATATTGGTTTGCCAGTTTGCAATATTAATTTGTTCTTGGATAATCATGAATTTGAAATATTGTAATTTAACCCCTTTATGACCTTTCCTTTCCCTTTTTTGCACTATTGTTTACAACTACCATATATCCTCGAGTATAAGCCGAGTTTTTCAGCACAATTTTTGTCCTGAAAAGTTCCCCCCTCGGCTTATACTCGAGTTAGTCAGTATGTGCTGTGGGGGAAGGGGGACGGTGGCTGGGGGCTGGAGGAGGCAGGGGGAGGCTGTAGAGTGAGCAGGAGGTCATGTGACCCAGCTCATTAGTGTAATGAATACGCATCAACGGCAGGGGAGTGGTGCACATTACATTACACTAAATGATCTGGCCCCTCCATCACTGTCTAGGACCCCTGTGCTGTCACACATTAAATAACAAACTGATCTCATCCTCTGATGTCATGCAGGCACCGGGTGTCCTACCACCGCTCTTCTTCCTGTCTGTATGCTGGCTTCTAATCATGTGATCGGCGCAGCAGTGACATCATTGCTGCTGCACCGGTCACATGATTAGAATCTGGCATACAGACAGGAAGCTCGTAGGGAGGAAGCCTGGTTCCTGCAGGACATCGGGGGGGGGTTTGGTAAAGGTTTATTGTTTTATTGTCACCGTCTGCAGGGGGGCCGTATACCATTAAGGGTGTGTGCCAGTGATGGGAGCTATACACCAGTGATGGGGAATGTGTGCCATGATGGGGCGGGCCATACACCAATCATGGAGGGTACTGTATGCCAGTGATGGAGGTGTTGCATACCAGTAATGGAGGGTGCTGTATACCAGTGATGGAAGGTGCTGTATACCAGTGATGAAGGGCTATATACCAGGATGGGGGGCTGCAGCATTTTCCCCCCAAGCTTATAATTGAGTCCATAAGTTTCCCCAGTTTTTGAGGGTAAAATTAGGGTCCTCGGCTTATACTCGGGTCGGGTTATGCTTGAGTATATATGGTACTTTTCTTTCAAAAACCATTACCATTTTATTTTTTCATCAATTTATCCTTTTGAGGGCTTGTTTTTTGCAGATGTACCTTTGAATAAAAAAACGAATTGACCATATAGTGTTCTAGAAAGAGGGAAAAATTTCCAAGTGTGGTGAAATTGCAAAAAATGGTGTAGTTCCACAAAGTTTTTTTTTGGGTTTTATTTGAGTTCATAGATACAAACATTTAGTTTTTGTTAATTGGCAAAAAAAAATCTTAATTTGTCAAAAAAATTGCACATTTTCTGAATGTGGATATAAGTGCTCTTATACCCCTCATTATTAATTTGGGTATCAGAAATATTACCATATTTGCACACCTGTCAATTTTCCTATAGGGCTGTTATATTACTCTAACATCTAGTGCCTTAGATCTTTATCTTATACCTCACCGCAGTCCTCATCCCTGCTCTAACCCACCTCTTCAACCTATCACTCACCACAGGCATCTTTCCCTCATCCTTCAACCAAGCCTTGATCTCACCCATCCTCAAAAAACCCTCCCTCGACCCATCATCTGTCAATAACTACTGCCCCATATCTCTTCTGCCTTTCACAACCAAACTACTTGAACAACACGTCCATTCTGATCTGTCCTCCTACCTATCCTCCTGCTCCCTCTTCGGACGCCTACAATCCAGTTTCCGACCTCACCACTCCACTTAAACAGCCCTAACTAAAGTCACCAACGACCTATTGACTGCGAAGAGTAAACAAAACTACTCCATCCTCCTCCTCCTCGACCTATCTGCCGCCTTCGACACGGTTGACCACTCCCTACTACTTCAAATCCTAGAATCCCTTGGCATCACCGATCTCGCCCTCTCCTGGATCTCCTCATACCTTACGGACCGCACCTTCAGTGTCACCCACTCCTACACCTCTTCCTCGTCCTACCCCCTTACTGTCAGCGTCCCTCAGGGATCGGTTCTGGGATCTCTACTCTTCTCCATCTACACCCTTGGCCTAGGTCAACTCATTGAGTCCAATGGCCTCTAGTACCATCTCTACGCCGACGACACCCAAATCTACCTCTCCGGGTCTGATATCACCTCCCTTCTGTCTAAAATCCCCCAATGCCTGTCCGCCATCTCATCTTTCTTCTCTGCTCACTTCCTCAAGCTGAACATGGACAAAACAGAATTCATCGTCTTCCCCTCCAGCCGCCCCCCCCTCTACCAGACCAGTCAATCTCAGTCAATGACTGCTCTCTCTCCCCAGTCCCCCACGCCAAGTGCCTCGTGGTCACTCTTGACTCCTCCCTCTCTTTCAAGCCCCACATCCAAGCCCTCGCCATCTCCTGCCGAATCCAGCTCAAGAACATTTCCCAGATCCACTTGTTCCTTAATCATCTCCCACCTTGACTACTGCAACCTATTGCTCACCCTTCTCCCTGCTTCCTTCCTTGCACACCTGCACTTTATCCTAAACTCAGCTGCCCATCTAATCCACCTGCCTCCTCGCGATTCCCCTCTCTCCCCCCTCCGCCAGGCCCTTCACTGGCTCCCCACCCCCCAAAGATCTCAATTTAAAATCCTAACCCTGACATACAAAGCCATCCACAACTTGTCCCCAACTACATCTCCGACATGGTCTCCCAATACCTACCCGCACGCAACCTGTGCTCTTCACAAGAACTCCTCTCCTACCCCCTTATCTCATCCTCCCACAACAGCATACAAGACTTCTCCCGCGCCTTCGCCATACTCTGGAACTTTCTTCCCCAGAACGTCAGACACTCACCTACCCTTAAGAGTTTCAAAAAGAACCTGAAAACTCATCTATTTCAACAAGCCTACAACCTATGATGAGACCCAGCGCTGCACCACCACACGCTTGGCGCTTCCCCTCCTATTGTCTCCTCTCCCACCCCTGTAGACTGTGAGACCTTGTGGACAGGGTCCTCTCCCGTCGTGTATCAGCAAGCCTTGATTGTTCGTATGTACTGTACCTGTCCTTGTTACCCCCACTTTTTATGTAAAGTGCCATGGAACCAATGGCGCTATATAAATAAATAATAATAATAAATATACTATTGTTACTCCGCTACTCTTCAGCTCCTTCCTTTCCTCTCAAATGGTCCACTGAGTGCACAGGTTTGGGAGTGGGAGAATGCGCCAACACTATGACATTGCGTTGACATGGTGTGTGTGGCCTAACTCGCTCCCCGCCTGCTGGATCAGGAAGGGTAATTACATCATCCCACCTGCTGCAGCGCAACATGCACCAATGATCTTGACCAGCTGTATCATGCTCCTTATTGTCACATGTTGCCTTGCAATTCATTAGTGTTGCTGCTGTGTTTAAACAGTTTTTTTCCCCAGTCTATGCTGTATGCTGCAGCTACAATTGGAGGAGTGAGTCATAGCATTTTGGTGTAGGTAAAGAGGTGTGTCTTAGTATTTAGATCTCCACTCTCTCAGCCTTTAAATAGCTTCACTTCCCTCCACTATGTGTCATAGTTAGAGCTCATTTGCTGCCTGGACTCCATGGTGTGAAGTCGTGCTGAGCTGTGCTGAGCTGTGTCATTTCAGCCATTGACTTCCATCGAAGCTGCTGGATTTCTTGGTCTGTGGGTGGAGGTAGGGGCCCATATTCTAGGGATGATAAGGAGAAAAGGGTTAGGTGGTGACACAAACCTCCTCACCTTCAGAGGTACCTTCGGGAAGAGGGCTAGTCAGGGACCCCAAGTCCACGACTTGACTAGCTCCCCTGTACACCCTTGCCCATGTTACCATCTTGCCTCCCTATCCGTTATACCACCCCGTGACACTTATCTTGTTTATCTTCTCTATTTACCCTCCCCTGTTTTGACCCACATGTCACACCTGCCTCCTGACGAAGCAATTTGTGAAGTGTGCATTGAGGTGTGGCATGGGTCTTGGCACTATGGATGTGGTTCTCTCTTTGCAGTTTTTACTAAGGTCTGTACCTCCCTATATGACGTGTAGCCATCATTGTTATTTTTTTAATGTATACTGTTCAGGATTATGCTCTGCTTTTACTCTAAATGCTTTTGGGGCTAGCATCACTTATTAGTGTACTTTAAACTGGGGATTACTTCATGTATATTTTTTTTATTCTGGTCCACCTAAGTATAGATCAACCTAACTCGTGAGTTAGAGACTTATTTCCCTTAGAGCGCTTCCTGTTCATTAAACTTCTCCAGGATATATTAAGTTTCTTGGACTTTGGGCCATTATTTTTGGTGACCATATCTACATATTGTAACTTCCCTTTACTGATGGCTATTAACTGTTATAAGGCATAGGCACTCTCTCCATTTATAGGCATTGACTATTTTTTCATCATCTCCTATTATTTATTTAGTGACGCATCTGTTCCCCCAGTAATAACTAATTTCCCTTGACAGCTGCTAAATTGGCATCTTGCCTCATTTACAATTACTGACTATACCTTATTAGCCATCAGCTGCCAAATGTATTTTGAAGTGTGCACAGTGTCTGACGGTATTTTAGTGGTAATTTCCATGTACAGTCACTTGTCGTGATATATACATACCATACTTATAGTTACTGACAGAATTCTACCTGCTTAAGGCCCCTTCCACATCAGCGTTTTTCGCTGATTGCGGCAGATGCGGCAGATTTACCGCTTCTGACGCCTAACGGTCGCACTTGCAGCACACTTGCGGCAAGCCCCACGCATTGTCTATGGGGTTTGCGGCAGTTGCGGAAAGTGTGGTATAGCTGCAGTTCTGGCATTTGCGACAGTTGTGGCGGTGAAAAAAAACACAGTCAGCAGCGTTTTTTTTCGCAGCTGCAACTGCCGCAAGTGCCGGAACCGGTGTTATACCACACTTGCTGCAACTGCCGCAAGCCCCATAGACAATGCATGGGGCTTGCCGCAAGAGCGACCGTTAGGCGGCAGAAGCGGTAAATCTGCCGCATCTGCCGCAATCAGCGAAAAACGCTGATAAGGAAGAGGCCTTAGTTGGTAATTAAGCCCAACACTTTGTCATTTCTTCACCTTATGGCTGTTGCCCTATTCCTTTTCTAGGGGTCACTGGGGCCTTTAAATAGATTTTTGTAATTTCTAAGCCCATCCTCTGCCGGACCTCCCCACCCCCATTCCTAATCCACTGGAGGGTCCCTGTTTGCACTTGTACTGTGGAGTTGCTAAATTGCATGATTTTTAATCATATTTAATAAAATTTGCAATTTTATTGGAAATTTGATGCATCTTCTTTCGGACGTAGCCTGATCACGTGTGTTCTTTATACCGATGCTTTCCGTGTGATCAATGGATATTTTTAACATATGAACCATGGGTGTCTATATACCAATCAGGCTGCAAGTAGTTTACAGAACAGAAGACAACTTCATACACTATTTTGTGACTTTTGCCATATATTGCAGACATGCACTTATTCTCTTCAACTGGAAAACTAATAAATGGATCTAAAACCCTTAAAATCTCAGCTCAGAATGAAACAAAAATGAAAATCAAAAAATAAATCCTTACACCAATGAGGAGTGCCCTAAACATTTCCCTGTTTTGTCCCAGCTTAGCACCATAAGTAACACGCTCAATGTCGGCTGGGCCAAATGAAACTGAAGGAAAAATGCTGGAAAAGTTATCACACACAAACAAACCACAGGGAAAAGTAGAAGTGATAACTCACCAAGGTTATCCTGAACTGAGAAGCTGAGACTCAAAACATCCATCCACATGGGAATATAGCCAGCATGGAGGCATATGCATAATGAGTATTATGGCCGCTTTACATGGCACAATATCGTTGTCCAATAACGATAAAAAGTCACGTGGTTCGTGCGTTGCCGCCGATATCGTTCGTGTGTTGTGTGGTGTAAATGAGCAATGCAATGCAAGAATGATGTCAAAACGATATCGTTTGGGAATTGTGCAGGTTCTCCAACTGGCCAATATTGGCTTGACAATCTGGCAGGATCGTGCTGTGTGACAGTGCAACTACGATTTGGAGCACAACTTCCCCTATTCACTCCAATGTTAAATGGTCATTCCCTGGGTCGCTCATACACAACGCAAAGGAGGGGGTGTAGACATCACAGTTGAGTAGCCTGCGGATATCTTCCTGTGTAACATCTCCAATGCGATCTTGGACTAGTGCCAAAAACTTGAGCGCTCCCGTGCTGTTGTATCCAATATCGGAACGATATTGGGACGTGTAAAGTGGCCATTAGAGATAAGCAAATGTTTTAAGATTCAGTCCGCTTCAGGTCACCGGGTTGAGCAAACCTGTTCGGAATTTGTGTGCTTTATGTTTGCAAAGTACTAGAGCGAGCATTGCTATGGTCGGGTAAAGTTGGTGCTTAACCCAGTGCAAGCCACGTGTAGTGTTTGATTATCTCACACTGGGCTTAAAAACACAGTTTTTTGGGGTAGTGTGTGTCCAAAATTAATTTTAAATAAATAAACCCTGCTCTCCCATCCCCAGATTTGTTTTACTTATGGCTGGCTGTATGTGGGTGGAGAGATGAACTTCCAATCAGTGACTTCCATTGAGGTTCGGGTTAAGTTCGGGATCACAAATTGTGCACCAAAATGTTTGGCTGCACCGCCCGAACCTGAACGTCAAGAAATGTACTCATCTCTAGTGAATTTAAATAGCCCCTCCAAGATGTGATAGGGTGAACCAAACAAAGACGTGTACACACCTGAGTGGCAATAAAACAGAAAGGCAAGGCAAAGGAAAGACAAGAGAAATAAAAGCAGTTAGACCGGTTGGAGATAGCGGGTTTAGCTTTACGCTTTTCTTTTTTTTATTAAAAACAATGTGTTCTAAGTACCATATGTTTCTTTATATGTAATATTACTTTTTATTTATTTTTTTACAAGAAGGTATGTGCTCATTTTCCTACGATTCGCCGGTACATGGAGTTGTAAGCCATAGATTAGTTTTGCAATCATCAGATTAGCTCGAAATATCGACGTTGAGAATTTTCTTAATATGTTCACAGTGTTGGGGCCAAGGGTTTAAAGAATGTATCATTTGTTCTGAAAATACAATTTATGTATGACGATAGGAATGTAATTGCTCTTTTAATACCACAGTACTTTCTAATTAATTAGAAAGTAGACCATATGAGCAATCCTCAGGTTATACATAAATGTCACTGACGTATGTGCTCCTACTATAATGTAATTTCCTTGACAATGAATGGAGCCCATCATGACATCTGATGTATCAGAAAAAAACAGTGGACATCTGCTTACCTTCACTATTCTCTTTGATGGAGCTCATGTACAGTAATCGATCCAGAAAATAGTCAAATACCATTTAACCTGTTCAGTACAAAGATGAAATGTTGAGTATAATAATTATCCTATAATAGAATAACAAATAAAATGGACATTTTTTTAATTTTACAAAAAGATTTTCCTGTATCTTTGCAGCGCTATCTTTCTAATACCTATTTTATTATCCTAAATTATCATGTTTCACAAAGTCAATTACATGATAGGTCTTTCTCTATAATACTCAAAAGGTCAAACAATTTAAGAAGATTTTTTACTTACCGCAGCCATAATAAATTATATTTAGAGGCGTCTAAATAACAAAAATATCTTCTTTTACCAGTGACTAATTTTTTATTAAGATACTGTCTGGCAGACTCCAACTTTACTATGTTTTATTACTCTATGAAGATTTATGAATGTGCTGCAGGATTGAGGCTAACATTACATTGTGTGATTTCTCTACTCCATACTTTAAGTGGATATCTTGGGAAATGCTCACAACATATACCATATACAGGTGCAACTCAATGAATTAGAATATCATCAAAAAGTTATATCTGTTCAGTAAAACAATACAAAAAGTGACACACATATATTACATGGAGTCATTACACACAGAATGATCTATTTCAAGTGTTTATTTCTGTTAATGTTGATGATTATGGCTTACAGCCAATGAAAACCCAAAAGTCATTATCTCAGAAAATTAAAGTAGGGAGGATGAAGGGTTAAAAACCGCACTGCCGTATTCCATGAGACATCAAAGGGTGAATATAATATTGATTTATTAGTCAACGTGGTTCAGGACTCCATGAAACTTCTTGAAACATGCCAATATTACATTGAGTTTTCCTGAGGAAGGGGCCAGGGAGCCCTGAAATGCATTGACTAATAAATCAATATTACATTCACCCTTTGATGTCTCATGGAATAACGGCAGCACAGTTTTTAACCCTTTTTCCTCTCTGCTTTATATGCACCACACTGGATTGCAGCAGCTGTGATATGCTTTTATAGTGTTTGTGACTCTCACAACCACACAAGGTGTGGTTGATACCTGATACCAATGTAGTTAATATTTTATCTCTCAGACCCTTCATTCTCCATACTTTAATTTTCTGAGAAAATGACCTTTGGGTTTTCATTGGCTGTAAGCCATAATCATCAACATTAAGAGAATTGAACATTTGAAATAGATTACTCTGTTTATAATGACTCTATATAATATATGCATTTCACTTTTTGTTTTGAATTACTGAAAGAAACTAACTTTTTGATGATATAAGAAGTATGCATTTGGCCAATATATGCTGGCATAATTTTAATCCAACATACGTTCTGGGAAAACCTTTAGAGCAACTTTTCAACTGTGCCAACCAAATTAAAACATCTAAATTGAGTATTAAAATTGCAAGATATTTTCCGCAATAGGGCATGCAGTTACATCTGATGGATGGAATGGGCTCAGGAGCTTTTTCCATGCTATCTGCAGTTGAAGATGGCTATTATACATCAACAGGCTCCTGTTGAATGTGCTAAGACCGGAAATAGGATTGATCTAAGACCTTTAACGCCTTAGATGCCTGGGTCATCAATGATAGCAGCATGTGAAGAATTAGACTTGACAAATATTGCTCCAATTTTCCTAAACTTGTCCAAAAGAAAAATGAATAACGATAATCATAAATTTGTATGTATTTCAAAATGTTTGCAATAAAAAATACAGCTTATTACGCAAAAAAAAAAAACTCCCACACAGTTCAGTAAAGAGTGGAATGAAGAAGTTATAGCTCTATTAATATGATGATAAAAAAAAGTTGTTGTTTTTTTTAAATGATTACTTCTCATGAATAAGTAGGAAAACAAAAGCTATCATGAATTGAGTCCCACTTTATTCAGATTGACCGACAGAATAACATTAACATGTCAATTATTCTGTATGCTGAATTCTGTAATAAATAACATTTTAAAACAATTCTAGATTTAATAATTTTCCTCATGCTCACTACACAGTAAAAAAAATTAAACAATTGTAAATATGATAAATTACTTCCGGTACCAATAAAAACTACAGCTTTACTTCCGATACCAATAAAACTACAGCCTGTCCCACAAAAAGAATCTACCAAAAAATAAAAAAAAATATCCACTGAAAAGCACAATGGTAACAATGTTATGAACGTTTGACATTCAGGTTCCATATCTCACCATCTAGCTTTGAGAGTAAGGCTACCATCATTTTATAGATAATTAACTTGGCTATCTCATACAGAAATGTGACTTGCAACTATTTACCATATGATTAGTTATGCAGATTCTTGTCATGTCTGTCCATTGCTACAGTTTTGCTCCTGCTGTTTGTAAATTCTTTTTTTCCTATACTACAAATTACAACCTGTTCTCACATTCCCTAATAGCTCAATGTGTTAAGTTGATTCTCAAGCAGTAGGTCACTGGTTCAAATTGAAGAGCAGCCATGAAGATTTCGCAAAAGAAGAGACACAGCATCATCCAGCACATCAATAGTGGTCTCTCATCCAAGAAATTTGCCAAACTGCATCATGCGAGTGCAATGAAAGTTGAAAGAATACAAAATGAAGTCCATCCATCCATCCATTCAAAAGTCAAGAAGTGGACATCCAAGCATAATATTGGAGTCAACATGTCGGGTTATCACAAAGTCTATCATTTCAGGTACGACAGACATGGCAGTAAAGGTGGCACGTATGCTTCATAATAGTGAGATCACTGACATAAATGCTAGCACCAATTGACACATTACACAAGTCTGGAATGTTGGCTGGAAAAAAGGTGAAAAAACCTCAACGTCAAATGAATGAAACATTGACAGTAGAAGATAGGAAACGGGTGATTTGCTGTGATGAGAAAAAAGTCAATAGACTAGGCTTTGATGGGTCTCAATGCTGAGCTACATGTGAGTATACCACAAGAAGAGTTACTTTGTACACTCAAGTACTATGGGTCTGAAAAGAATGGCATAGTGTTCAGCAGCCCAAGGACCTGAAGTATATATTGAGGTTGGCGAAGACATGGTTCAATAACAGCAAAGTAGAGTTGTATTGGCCCCCACAGTCCCCAGACCTCAACTTAATCGAGCACTTGTGGGTACAGTTGAAGAAAAACTATATCTATAACCAAGGGAGGTGACCTGACTGCTCCAGTAATAATAATGTGTAGAAGAGACCAGGGACCAGATTGCAGTTGAGACATGCTTGAATCCAATTGAGAGTATGCTCAGATGGATTCGGGCACTGTTTAAAGCTAAGAGGTGGATTTATAAAATACTAACACAATAAGAGAAATTAAAATTTAGATATTTAGGAGCAAAACGATAACAATGCAGTGATATGACAAGAATCTGCATAAGTAATCATATGCTAAATAGTTGCAAGTCAAACTTATGTGTGAGATAACCAAGACGATTGTTTATGAAGGTAGTCTCACAATCAAAGTTGTAGTGAATGGTGAGATATGGAGCCTGAAAGTCAAAAGTTCAAACATTGTTTCCCAATCAGTGTAGGTGTCTAAATAGGGTGACAAACTAAAGGTGTTTTTTTTCTTTCTTGTGCAAAAGTATAAAAACATTAAAAAAAATGTTTCATTGTCATGATTGTAACAAATTACAAATAAAGTTGAGACAATTATAAAGATCAGTAAATGGTGGTTAAAAATAAACAAAAGATAGAATAATTGTTCCTTGTTCTTTTGCATCCCAGAGTTAATAAAAAGTAACACATACGGCAAAATGGCATGAAAATGGAGTGAAAAAAATCCTTATTATGAACGTATTAAAGAAGAATATCAAACTACATATATTTGGTATTGCCGTATTCATAATAACCCAAAATATAAAGTTAACAGTTTATTTAGGAAATAGTGTAAAATGTTAAATGTAAAAATGTGGCAGAGTTGTTGATTTGTTTACATTTTTCCCCATAAAGCAATAATAAACATTAGTTAAGTTATTTTACCCCAAAATGATGCCACTGACAGACATAACTCATAAAAAACAAGCCCTCATATGACTATGTAACCGAGAAAATAAACAGTTACAGCTCCCAGAACGCGATAATAGAAAAGAAAAAATAATGCTATGATGTTAGGGCCAAAACTGTCTGTGATGCCAAAATATTAAGGAATGTGTCACATATATTGCTTGCTTTTTCATATAGCATGCCCTCTTGTGCACACCGAGGCAAATGTGGGTAAGTGGACCCACTGGACCTCAGAGGGAATTGTGTCAGCTGACCCCTAGGGCAGGGAACACAGGCACATACCCAGGTAAAGTCTCAGGTGCAACCAGTCATGAATACAGGCACAGCCTCTGGTGTAGGCAGGTGCAGCCAGGGCAGCTGTAGCAGACAGAATGGCAGATGCAGGCAGTTACAGAGGGCATGGCAGATAACGTTTGGTAAGGGAAGGCAGGACACAGGGACAGATAGCAGACACAAGGACAAAGACCTGAAAACATGCCCTGCAGACAGTAGCTGGTTAAACTAATATGTTGCTCAGGCACCTCCCCTAGTGGGAGGAGGCCTTAAATACCTGGTGCTTCTTAGTCTTGGCTGAGGGGCACTTCTGAGCAACAGAGCCTCTTAGGCACACAGCTTAAGCTCACTCCCAGGGAAGTGCAGCATGCATAGGATGCAGGAGCCTAAGAAAGCAGCAAAGCATGTAGATGGCCAAGGTGAAGGTGCATAGCTTGGCCACAGTGATGAGCATGTCAGCATCCTGCAGGGACGTCGGCATTGCACTGCCACTGTAATGTAAACTCTGTTATTTCATACAATATTATGCACAAGATTTTTGACTAGTGTCTTGTAGGAATGAGCCACCAGCATTAAGCTACATTCACTGTGAGCCAAATTTATTAGCAGGCCAAGTGGTGTAATTATAAAGCGCAGTCCACTTCTTAGGCTGGTTTCACATTACGATTTTGTTAAATTTGATGCTGTCCGATGAAAATCAGACAGCATCGGATCCAAACTGATCCCTGCAATTGGATGCCAAATAGGCATCCGATTCCGACATTTAGCAGGATCAGTTTGGTCTGTCACCACGCTCCCACTCCTTTCTGCCTCCTGTCATCTCGCTGTCCCCCTGTTGTTCTCTGCTGTCTCCCTGCTGTCCCCCTGTTTTCCCCCTGCTGTCCCCCTGTTTTGCCCTGGTGTCCCCCTGCCGTCCCCCTACTGTCCCCCTGTTTTTCCCCTGCTGTCCCCCTGTTTTGCCCTGGTGTCCTCCTGCTGTCCCCCTGTTTTGCCCTGATGTCCCCCTGTTACCTCCTGTTCTCCCCTCTCCTGTCCTATTCTCCCTGCTCCTCCTGTCATTCCAACATAAAAAATCTTTATTCTCACCTGCCAGCGCTTCCCCGGCGTGTCCATAGAGCTCCCGATCAGGTTGTGACATCATCACAGGTCCTGTTACAGAGCGGCTGCAAATGGAGATGCCGAGGGAGCGCTGGCAGGTGAGAATAAAGATTTTTTTATTTTAAACACTTATATTTAACTTCGGCAATGTATATATACATTGCGGAAGTTAAATTAGGCGGCACACAATAGTTTTAGTGTACTGAGCATGTACTGAGCATGCTCAGTACACTAAAATCGGTTCCGAGGGTACATCAGATGTTTCTACGGACCCTGCTCCATAGGGCCCCATGTTAAAGTCATCGGATCGGATCGGATTTGGCATAATTGCCATCCGATTTGCTTCCAATCCTATTCTCTCCGATTTTTTTCAGGAGCCAAAATCGGAGCAGTCTCCGATTTTTGCACCGGAAAGAAATCGGACAAAATCGGATCGGACGCAATTCGGATGCCATTTTGTGCACATCCAAATCGGTCCGATCACCATAGGTATACATGGGGGCAAATTCGGATCTGATGTTGTCCGATTTATATCGGACAGCATCGGATTTCACAAAATTGTAATGTGCCTTAACTGTGTTCATATCAACTGGGAAGGGGATGAATTGCAGAATAAATAGCTGCCAAACATCTATCAGTTCAAATCCCAAACTACTGGAGCAATAGAAGCATGTTCACACCATGGCCATTTCAGAGACAAAGCACAAGAGAAAAACACAAAATGAGTTATACACCCTACAATAAATTTAATAAGTAAATAGTAGTAGTACATTTAGGTCACATAGGGTACTTTGTTAACACTGGTTGATCAAAAATGTAAAAGCCATTCCACTACGACACGGTGTACCCATTGGGACGATCCTACTCTAGTGTAAAACCTCACCTAGCATCAGTGACATCAATGTGAATAAGGGCAGAGAAGCACAGCGCTCCAACTACAGCAACCCATAAGTAGAAGATACCTTCAGATAATATGAGTAGGAAAAGATGAACTTAAGTTAGTACTTCAAATACAGGAAAAAAAAGACAATAGTGAAAAAAGGCTTTCCAGTTACAAAAATCATGTTTTGTCTCTAAACTATAGTCAGAAAGATTGACATTGGAAAATATCCAGAAAAAAAGATAATAGGGAACATGTATTCATATAAAAACCAATACAAAGTATTAGAAATTATAAAGTGCATAGACATTTCTTTAAATATTAGTTTTCAAAAGCTGAAAATAGTTGTTTAAATAAGATATATACATATAAATCATATACACTGGCCTTAGATGCATATAACATTTATCTCCCACACACTTTTGTACTATAACTGAGGGGAATAATTATCCTTTTAAAAATCAATATGCCCAATTACTATACTGCTCATAAATAAAGGCACTAAAATACCACAACCTAGATCTCAATGAATGAAATATACCAGTTCCAAATTTTTATTCATTACATAGTGGAATGTGTTCAGAACAATAAAAGATAAAGATGATCAAAGTAAAACTACATTCATATCCCATGAAGGTCTAAGTTTGCAATCAAATCAAATCAAATTGCAAAACCAAATTACAAGCTTATCCAATGTCAGTGGAAATCCCTCAAGACAAGGAAATGAGGCTCAGTAGTGTGTGTGTGTGACTAACCGTAGCCGGGACTTCACGGGGCAGGAGTTTTTCCTCTCCTTGTCACGGAACCGCGCCATGGGAACTGCGTGCAGCTGCACACCGGACTGGAGGGCAAATTAGCCCCCAGTCCTGTCGGCTGATCCGGTCTGCGGCTGTCAGGGTCATCCCGGACAACCTCAGATGGATCACGCTGCAGTGTGAAGGCACCCTTTTGAAGGTCCCATATAAATTAGATCATTGGTTAAACTTAATAAAAACATTGCAACTTTAGGGGAAGTTCCCACAGTGAGCATTTGATGAGGTTTTGATGTTGCAGATTTTCTGCACCTTTGATGTAAATCAGGTTACATGTGTTATTTCACATGTGCCTTTATCATATTTATCAATCACAAGAAGAGAATAATGTCCGCACTCACCGGTAGTTGATCTTGATAGTTTATTGATTCCCGTTCACATCCATGAACAAGTTACTCAGCAGGGTAGGGGGTGCAGGGGCGCAGGATGACGGCTTGCCGTTTCGCGGTGTTATACCGCTTCCACGGGTCCTCTATGGCGTCTGTCGTCATGTCGTCATGGATGTGAACGGGAATCAATAAACTATCAAGATCAACTACCGGTGAGTGCGGACATTATTCTCTTCTTGTGATTGTTGATTATACGCTATGAAGAGCCAGCACCTTCGGTATAGCTGCAGAAATGTCACAGCTGTGACAGCCCGCCCTAACTACAGGCGTTTAGTGCCCAGTGTTTTCTGGTTTTGGACGTTTTATCATATTTATGATGTTGCCTTTTTTTGGTCCCTTGTTGGTATATTTATTGAAAATAAAGCTGCCTTCTTTTTTATATTTCCTAGTATTTGACTTTGGCAAAACTTCATTGATATACAGTCATATGAAAAAGTTTGGGCACCCCTCTTAATCTTACTCTTTTTTTTTTTGTTTAAAATTGTTTTTTTGCAACAGCTATTTCAGTGTGACATGTAATAACTGATGGACACAGTAATATTTCAGGATTGAAATGAGGTTTATTGTACTAACCGAAAATGTGAAATATGCATTATTTCAAAATTTGACAGGTGCAAAAGTATGGGCACCTCAACAGAAAATTGACATTAATATTTAGTAGATCCACCTTTCACAAAAATAATAGCCTCTACTCGCTTCCTGTAGCTGTTAATGATTTCCTGGATCCTGGATGAAGGTATTTTTGACCATTCCTCTTTACAAAACAATTCCAGTTCAGTTAAGTTTGATGGTCGCCGAGCATGGACAGCCCGCTTCAAAACATCCCACAGATGTTCAATGATATTCAGGTCTGGGGACTGGGATGGCCATTTCAGAACATTGTAATTGTTCCTCTACATGAATGCCTGAGTAGATTTGGAGCCGTGTTTTGGATCATTGTCTTGCTGAAAGATCCATCCCCGGCGCAACTTCAACTTTGACACTGATTCTTGAACATTATTCTCAAGAATCTGCTGATACTGAGTGGAATCCATGCAACCCTCAACTTTAACAAGATTCCCGATGCCGTCATTGGCCACACAGCCCAAAGCATGATGAATCCTCCACCAAATTTGACAGTGGGTAGCAAGTGTTTTTCTTGGAATGCTGTGTTTTTATGGCGCCATGCGTAACGCCTTGTTGTATGACCAAACAACTCAATCTTTGTTTCATCAGTCCACAGGACCTTCTTCCAAAATGAAACTGGCTTGTCCAAATGTGCTTTTGCATACCTCAGGCGACTCTGTTTGTGGCGTGCATGCAGAAACGGCTTCTTTCGCATCACTCTCCCATACAGCTTCTCCTTGTGCAGTGTGTGCTGTATTGTTGACCAATGCGCAGTGACAACATCTGCAGCAAGATGATGCTGCAGGTCTTGGAGGTGGTCTGTGGATTGTTCTTGACTGTTCTCAACATTCTTCTTCTCTGCCTTTCTGATATTTTTGTTGGCCTGCCACTTCTGGCCTTTACAACAACTGTCCCTGTGGTCTTCCATTTCCTTACTATGTTCCTCACAGTGGAAACTGACAGGTTAAATATCTGAGACAACTTTTTGTGTCCTTCCCCTGAACAACTATATTGAACAATCTTTTTTTTTCAGATCATTTGAGAGCTGTTTTGAAGAGCCCATGATGCCACTCCTCATAGAAAATGCAACTAGGAGAACAACTTGCAAGTGGACACCTGAAATAGCTTTTGTCATGATTGGATACACCGGGCTATGAAGTACAAAGCTCAATGAGGTTACCAAACCAATTTAGTGCTTCAATAAGTCATTAAAAAGTAGTTATGAGTATTCAAATCATGAAAATCAGAAGGGTGCCCGTACTTTGGCACCTGTCAAATTTTGAAATAATGCATATTTCACAATTTTGGTTAGTACAATAAACCTCATTTCAATCCTGAAATATTACTGTGTCCATCAGTTATTACATATATCACACTGAAATAGCTGTTGCAAAAAAACAATTTTAAACACAATAAAAAGAGTAAGATTAAGAGGGGTGCCCAAACTTTTTCATATGACTGTACTTATGTGCAGATTACACATATTTTTTATGTGTCTCCAGTGGAAACACCAACAATGCATGTATATTTTTTACTTACTAATTTTCCCCATCTAATTCAAATCTATTAGAAAAATCTGCACATAAAACTCAGCGTACCTGCAAGAGAAATTAACGTTACTGATTTGAAAAATGCATTGCAGATCAGTTTACGCTGAGTAATGAAGAAGCACAATGTGCATGGGACTGTAAAGGCCACGTTACACACACAGATATATTGGTCACAGATCTCTGGCTGCAGTGAAATCATGGACACATTGTTCCATTTTGTGGCTGTGTACAAATGTAACAATGTGTCCATGATTTCACTGCAACCAGAGATCTGTGACCAATATCTGAACAGATATCTGTGTGTGTAACGTGGCCTTAAGACGCTGCGTTTGGAAAGCTGGGAAAATAAGCAGCAATAAAATTCATTGTTTGCACACAGCCTAAAACTTATATTTACTTACCCCAATTTTTAGGAAACAAGGGTGACCAATTAGTCAGATTGTTTAAATCAAATCAGCTTTTAAAGTTCAAAAGCTCCCAGGGTGTCCACCATGACCTGCACCTCTGCATGGTCACATTTTTGGTTTAAAAAGCTCAATAGGGAGCATAAAAGATGTTTATTACCATGAAACGTTTGTAAAGATTTAGTCGATGATAATTTTGGGAATTCTACGAGTGCTTCAGTAATTGTCCCACAAATATCAGAAGGCGAGTCATCCACTTAATCAAGGGTAGGGAAGTCCAGTCCTCGAGGGCCGCCGACACTCCTGGTTTTCAGGATTTCCTCAGCATTGCACAGGGATTGGGATCATCACCAGCACAGCTGATTACATTATCACTTGTGCAATACTAAGGAAATCCTGTAAGCCTAAACCATTGGTGGCCCTCGAGGCATGGAGTTCCCCACCACTGCACTAAATGCAATAAATTAATGCCATATACAGCAGATAACATGATGTCTTGTATAACCAACATGTTTTTATATTTTTATTTATTACCAAAGAACTTTTAAAAGAAGATTCTTCTGCAGGTTGATCACTGGCAGACACAGGCGGAAAAAGTCTCTTGTGCAAGAACAGTACATGGGGTCTTTTCAGTCCAAAATGCACAATTCCACCTGATTTAGAGGAGGACATGGGCCCCCTTACCTCTCAGGCCCCTGTGCGGCTACACCGGTTGCACCAACGATATATCCGCCCCTGGCTGATTCAACGTGAAGCAAAATGTTTTCCACATATATGATCTTCAATGTTTGGCACCAGAATAACTTATTTCCTTAGTTAATTTATTTAGCACAGTAAGTGTTATACCATAATTAACTGTTACTTTACACAGGCAAACACCTTGTTTTACAAGAAAAATTAAAACTTTAGATCATGGAGACTAAACATTATAGATTCCAGTAATACTTTGGTCAATGACGTAAACTGGCCCTGGGTAAATATAAAGGAGCACCTGCTATATACAAACTTCTCAAACAATGACGTCCAGTCTGCTGTTGTTTTAAGAAAATTCTCAATGAACCTCTTCAAATTAGGCGCGCTCTTACAAGTGTTAACCCTATTATTTCTTAATCTTACACATTGGCATCATTAGAGAAATATATAATATATACCATAAACTGTTGAACAGCACCCGTCCCATAAATGTACTGCAAAGGTTGCTAATAGGTTAAAGATTAAAGTGTGACATCAAACATAAAGCAAACGGTGCACGTCATTTTCATCTATCTACATATCTATCTATCTATCTATCTATCTATCTATCTATCTATCTATCTATCTATCTATCTATCTATCTATCGTTTATTATGTCTGTATATCTTGGTGCACAGTCATAGATTGATATGTGACTTAAAGGATAAGTGTCGCTCATATTTCAGAATAATGAAGAAAAGAGATGCGATTGCCAAGAAAGCTATACTTCATTCAAGAACAATAGAGTCTGTGTTCAGCATACACATGTCCTCTGTGTCACCTTGTACAACTCATTATATTCTTATATTTTTACATAGTCTCAGGTTTTAGTTTTTAATATTTGTCCTGCTAAATATATTACTAGAGGATTCCAGAAACCTTAAGATATCTGCCCTACTGATAACATCACAGACGGAAACTCTTATTAATATTTGAAGACATTTTGGTTACTACCGATCTCTCATTCAGTTAATATTATAAGGGTCAGTAATTTACAGCATATAATTTAGGAAACATAGCAGAAAGAATTAATAATATTTATTACATGAATGACAGACAATGTGGAGCTTAATCTATCTCCCACCATCTTTGGAAATTTCCAGTGTAGGCAAAAAACGAATGTCATTCAGCCATGGACAAAGTTATTGTATTGTGAAGCGCTGTGGAATATGTTGGCGCTATATAAAGATGTATTATTATTATTATTCACATCACATATAGGAATATATGAGTTCCTTCACTCACCTTATTTTTCTTCCTACCAAAGGAAATGGCGCTCAGCTCCACGGACTGCTAGCAATATATGATAGTGTTGATTCAGCAGAGCTGAAATTTTTGACTGCCAATTAAAATTGCATAATTTGCTCCTTAGGTGCTCCTTAGCAAAAGAACAAAAATGAGTCCCCAATGATAAGTGATTCCTTAACATAGTCTGTTACAAAGAAGCGACTAACTGCAATACATAAAACATGAGACAGGTTTTAGTTAAACTAAATCTACATTTTCCGATGTTACTTTAAGTTCCAAGACTGTGATTTGGCCTGACAGTACAAGGCACTCAAATGCCATCTCATACCAGTTTCTAGTGTGATGTAGTGACTGGCTGCATTGTAAATGGCTGGATGTATCCCATTGGCAAAGCTCTGCTGCGATGTACATCCAGATTTGTTTCACTGGGACTTGTAGTTACACTAATCCTATTAAATGTATTAAGGACTGGATTTACGGTTAGCCAGAGTGCTGGGCGGGTCTGGCTAACCAAATACCTCCCATGGGTCTGTCAGCTAATCTATCAGGTGACTGGTTCTGGGTCACATGGTCTCTGATGCAAGTTAGGTCCTGGAAGTGGACACACTTGCTACAAACACAAGGTGAGGAGACCAGGACTTGAGCTTGCTATAGCTCTTGGAGCAGTGGACTGTCAGGAGACAATGTGTTGAAAGCCACCTATGACCCCTGGAAAGATAACCTGATCAGAAGGGGGCTGTGTACTCACTGAAGTAAGTGAATGAACTGCACAGACAGAGCACATTGTGAAAATGGACTTTATGTTGTTTATATGATGTGATGCCAAAGATTGACGTACTGGTATGTTTATTTTACATAAAGCAGTTTATGGCTACGTTCACACACTGCGTATTTTTACGCAGCTGCGCTTTTTTACGCGTGTATTTTGTGAAATACACAGCTCCTTTCGCACACTGCGTTTCTTTCTGCATTTTTCTCTGCGCTTTTTCAGAGCTCATTTATCATGGGGGCAATGGAAAAACGCAGAGAGAAACTGCAGAGAGAATTGACAGGGTGATTCTTTTTACGCGCGCGTTTTTGCAGTGAAAACGCGCGCGTAAAAAAAAGTACAAATACGCAGTGGCCATGTTCACACACATGCGTTTTTTTGACCATCTCTGCGTTTTTTGGTGTGTTAAAAAAAAACGTAGGTGCGTTAACGCAGGGTACATTTGAGTGTACATGCGTTTTTCACCTCCACCTGCGTTTTTTCCTCCCAGTCCAAAAAACGCTGCATGCAGCGTTTTTTGGGTGCTGGAAAAAAACGCAGGGGTGGTTTTCCAAAAACGCATGCGTTTTTTCAACATGGGCCCCTATGGGAAACGCATGCGTTAACGCAGGGCACATATAGGCACCTGCGTTAACGCATGCGTTTCCCATAGGGCCCCATGTTACAAAAACGCATGCGTTTTCTAAAAAACGCATGCATTTTTTATAACATGGGGCCCTATGGGAAACGCATGCGTTTTTAAATGGCACATTTAAGCACCCTGCGTTAACGCATGCGTTTTTGCCTGCGTTTTTGTGTAAAAAATGAAAAAGTCCAAAAATGATTAAAAGCCTTTCAGACACACAAGGGACATTTTTTAGCACTCTTAAAAAAACACATGTGGTTTTAGGAGTGCTAAAAAAAAACGCAAATTGTGTGTGAACATGGCCTGTGTGTGAATGGATTGTGTCAAAACCCATACGTTTGGCTGGGCTGCTTATCCAGAATTGCATTTTCTCTGCAAAAAGCGCGCGTAAAAAAGCGCAGCAAAAAACGCAGGTAAATACAGAAAACGCAGCAAAAAACGCAGAGAAGCAGCAAAATACGCAATGTGTGAACGTAGCCTTAGTCTGGAAAATAAACTACCTAGACTTGATATAAAATAGAATATGTTGCTGTGTGCATCAATTCCGCTGTCAAGTGAGTATTCCCCAGTACTTCCACTGAGCACATTGTTAGGCAGGGGTCACACACACAGATATCTGGGCAGATATTGTTCACAGATCTCTGGTTGAAGTGAAATCATGGACAAATTGATCCATTTTGTGGCCATATACAAATAGACCAATTTGTTCATGATTTCACTTCAACCAGAGATCTGTGAACAATATCTGCACAGATATCTGTGTGTGTGACCCCAGCCTTAGGGCCACGTCACACACACAGATATCTGGGCAGATATTGTTCACAGATCTCTGGTTACAGTGAAATCATGGACACATTGTCCCATTTGTACACAGCCACAAAATGGAACCATGTGTCCATGATTTCACTGCAACCAAAGATCTGTGAACAATATCTGCACAAATATCTGTGTGTGTGACGTGGCCCTTATTTGGATTAGTGTTTTAAAGAATGGATAGACCTTTGCAGGTTGTAGGATTGACGGAAGAGGTGGGTCTTCAGGTTTCTTTTGAATGTTCCCAGGGTAGGAAAGTGTCTGATGTGGTGGGGGAGAGAGTTCCAGAGAATAGCTGCTGCACGGGAGAAATCTTGTATGCAGTTGTGAGAAGAGGAGATAAGAGGGGAGCAGAGAAGGAGTTCTTGGGAGGATCGCAGGATGCGTGATTGTAGGTATCGGGAGACCAAGTCGGAGATGTATGTAGGGGACAGGTTGTGGATGGCCTTGTATGTCGTGGTTAGTGTTTTAAACCGGTAACTCTGCGAAATGGGGAGCCACTGGAAGGCTTGGCAGAGGGAGGAGACGGGGGGGAGACAGGGGAGTAGCGGGAAGACAGATGGATTAGTCAGGCAGCAGAGTTTAGGATAGATTGCAGAAGTGCAAGGGAGGTAGCAGGGAGGCCGGTGAGGAGGAGCTTGCAGTAGTCAAGGCGGGAGATGATAAGAGCATGAAAAAGTGTTATAGCAGTGTCGTGGTCAAGGAAAGTGCGAATCCGTGAAATGTTTTTGAGCTGCAGTCGGCAGGACGTGGCGAGGGCCTGGATGTGGGGCTTGAAGAAGAGGGAGTAGTCAAGGATTACCCCGAGGCACTTGGCGTGGGGGACTGGGGAGAGCGAGCAGTCGTTGACGAGGATGGATAGGTCGGGTAGTGAGGAAGAGTTGCTTGGAAGGAAGACGATGAACTCAGTTTTGTCCATGTTCAGTTTGAGAAAGCGAGCAGAGAAGAAGGAGAAGATGGAGGACAGGCATTGTGGAATTTTGGATAGTAGGGAGGTGGTCAGGTCCAGACAGGTAGATTTGAGTGTTGTCGGCATAGAGGTGGTACAGAAGGCCATGGGACTCAATGAGTTGCCCTAGGACAAGAGTGTAGAAGGAGAAGAGTAGCGGTCCATAAACCAAGCTTTGGGATACCCCGGCGGACGGGGGTAGGGTGAGGAGGAGGTGTGGGAGCGGGTGATGCTGAAAGTCCAGTCCACTAGGTATGAGGAGATCGAGGAGAGGGCTAGGTCAGTGATGCCAAGAGATTACAGGATCCGAAGTAGAAGGGAATGCTCAACAGTGTGAAAAGCGGCAGATAGGTCGAGGAGTAGGAGGATGGAGTTGTGACGTGTCGGGCCCACTGGGACGGGGGTACTCGGTACTGGACCGGGTTACTGCTGGGGAAGTCACGGGTGGTTCTGGTCCGGACCGTGTCCCTGGCTCGACAATAAAAGGGGGATATTTACAGGGGATTGTCAGTCGTGACGCCACCCACTATATGCGGCCAGTGATGGGGCCGCCGCTGCTGCAGAACCTCCGGGGATGATGGAATAGCAGCGTGGAAGGAATAGTTCCAGTGGGTAGAACTGTGTTCCCCGGGGCAGTAAGGGTTAAGTCTATGGTGTAGTGTGCAGGCTGGGTGCAATTCACTTACTAGCCAGATGCTTCAGAAATCTCTCCTCGGTGCTGGTGCTGACAGGCTGTGGCTCTGCATGTGGAGGGCTTGCTATAATCCTGTTTGAAGGGAATGTCACTTAAAGAGGACCTGTCACCAAACCAGGCATGGTGATCTAATTACAGCACTGGATGCAGCATGTCTCCAGCATGCAGACAAGGGGTCACCCAGCACTTGAGCAGCCCTGTACCCCGAGATAATACACTTAGAAAACTTACTTGCTCCAGCCACTAAGGAGGTGGCTAGGGGCTGCAGCCAAGGGCAGATTCACACCCCCTGCATGTTTAATCTGCCCACCGCTGCCAATCATTCTCTCCCTGTCTGCAGCATTTAAAGGGATCCTGTCACCCCCAAAACACCTCTAAAGCTGTCCCTAGAGCATAGTAACACTTACCCTACACTCCTTTTAGCTCCTAAAAGCATCTACTGAGAATGAAGATAAACGTTATTACAGTACCTCATTAGTGATTATAACTAGTGCCGCGCATGCGCAGTGCGGGGCTTGAAGCAAACAGAGCGGCGCGGGTGTAATACGTCACCCGGCGCCGGAAATGACGCGATTAACGTCACACAGCCCCACTGCAGCACGACCGACGCATAACAGTGCGGGGAGGCGGCGCATTTGAATTAGAGATAAAGATCACGCCTATTAAGGCGTGTTATCATGAAGAGGGAGAGCCTGCCAGGGTGACTATGCATACCATAGTCACTAATTATAATCACTAATGAGGTACTGTAATAACGTTTATCTTCATTCTCAGTAGATGCTTTTAGGAGCTAAAAGGAGTGTAGGGCAAGTGTTACTATGCTCTAGGGACAGCTTTTAATAGCTTTAGAGGTGTTTTGGGGGTGACAGGATCCCTTTAAACAGAGTTTTTTTTTTGTCTCTCCCAGAAAGTCCGTTAGGGGCTAAACGGGAGAGAAAAAAAAAACTCTGTTTAAATGCTGCAGACAGGGAGAGAATGATTGGTAGCGGTGGGCAGATTACACATGCAGGGGGTGTGAATCTGCCCTTGGCTGCAGCCCCTAGCCACCTCCTTAGTGGCTGGAGCATGTAAGTTTTCTAACTGTATTATCTCGGGGTACAGGGCTGCTCAAGTGCTGGGGGACCCCTAGTCTGCATGCTGGAGACATGCTGTATCCAGTGCTGTAATTAGATCACCATGCCTGGTTTGGTGACAGGTCCTCTTTAAGCAGATGGAATCAGACAAGGGAGGCAGATTCAGGGTCTCCGTGTTTACTCTCAAAGCTCTCAGCACAGCTTACAGTTCAGGTACAGTTCAGGTACAGTTCTTACACGTCTCAGTTCAAGTACCCGGGCACACTCTCCCCTCCAGGGTTCCCTTAATCTCTGCAGCCAGGCCTCTCTCTCTGTGACCCCTCACACTTTCTCTGTGTCCTTCCCGGGCTGTTTACGTTCTCTGGGTTCACTTGGTGTGTGTAATGCCGGACAGTATGGCGGTGACTCGGGCCCCTGTGGGTCCTCTTCGTCGTCACTGAGCTGCCTGTCCTTTGGGGTAGGGACCCTAACGTGTAGCTGTGGTCCCCCGTCGTGTTGTCTGAGGATCCGGGTAAAACTAAGGTCCTCTCTAGAGCCGACACTCTACTCAGCCCAGCCTCCAGCAGTCCTCAAGTGTGAGGCTCTACCAGGCTCTTTTCCTCTGCGTCTCTCAGTATGGTAGGAGGGCTACTCCGCCTGCAGTCGGTAGCTTTAGCTGTAGTTCTAGGGCCCGGGTATCACCGTCCCTCTCTTCCCTGCACACTCCTGGGGGTACTAGCTCCGGATAGGCTTTCTCTCTCCTCCGGCTCACACTGGCTCGGTACAGATTCTGTGCACCTTACACCTCACTTTACCAGGACGTGTGCTTCCTTCTGCTGCTCAGCTTAGCTCAACCTTCTGCTGTCTTCTGGCCTATGCCGTGTTCCTCAGCCTGCTGCTGGTTTCTTTCTTTGCTGCTCGGCATCTAGAGCATACTGAACTCCTTCCTCCTCCCCCTCACTATTTCTACTGTCAAGTCACCTGACTACGTGTTTGCTCAACCCACTCCTCTAAATCCACCACCCCTCGCTTGCCTAGAGTCTCCAATCTTAGGGCTGGATGCTACCATCTACTGCCCGTGGGTTGTGTGGGCTGTGAGGGTGTTGATGTGCAACAATTGTCCTACCTGCCTGGCTGCAGTTACCTTTTGTGGCCTCCTGGATGCAGGGGCGCCACACTCTCCCAGAGTTAACTAGCGCGTCCCCGCGCTGCCTGTCATGGATCCTCCTGAAAACATTTTATTTTATAACAACATTAACATTAAGCATTCTTGGTTTCTTCCCATCCGGGAGACACGATTCTTCAAACGTTACTTTAAGTTAACTATGTACAAGTGCATGGGTATATCTACGTCATTACCCCTTCTGGACCTTTACCGGGTCTAATGCTACAACGCATTCTCTTTCTTTTTCTGTAGCTAAAACACATTATAAACTCTACTTTATATCAAAAGTATAAAAACATTCTTCTTTCAAAAAGTGCAAAAATTCTCAAAAAGTCAAAAAGCAGTTCTAAGTTCAAAGTGCAAAACTTTCAAAACAGTTCAGAGTTCAAAGTTCACGATTCAAAAATTCAATGCACAGTCAGTCTCATGCACTACTTCTCATGTGAAAAACTGGTCTTAAAACCAAAGGGGAGCACACTAAGGTGCTCAATTATATACAAGGGAAAGTTCATATCACCTCATCGTTCGTGATATCAATGTCAATAACATATAAAAGACAAACAGGGGAAAGCTAACATTCATTCAGGTATGAGATGGGGACAATAAGGAATACACCTCGTTCACACAAGTCTTCTCTTCTGTTCTTCTTTTCTGGATGCAGAACCCGTGTTCATTCTTTCATCTGCTGTTTCCACAGTAACATCTGCGATGGTCTTCTTCTTGGGTAAACCTCCAGGTTCTGTAATGCAGTCACTAGCAAATAGCTTTCTGGGGTCTGAGTTATAGCATCCTTCTTTGGTGTAACAGTCTATAGGATGGTAACAGGATCCGTTTTCACTGCCACGTCCGTGTAGCTCGTTATTTCTGGATCATCAATGGACTTTGGATACTCCAACGCTGGCATATCATCTTTTTCCACGGTGTCTAAGCATAGTCTTTTTACTTTAATGCCAAATGGGCCACGCTCACCTTCGACAATGTGGTATGACACCCATTCTCCGATCTCAACTTGTCTGTCTGGATGGTCTGATGGCAATTGCTCTTCTACTTCTCTTTTGTTAATGAAAATGTCACTTCTGGTACCAGGTTCGCGTACAAAAGCGAATCCTCTTTCCTCTATTACTTTTACTATTTTGCCCTCATGCCGTGGGGATTTCTGAATTTCTCTGTCTCTGTGGGCTACGTTCTTAGCCTCCTTAGCACGGGCTATGATAATTTGTTTTTGCACCTGCGGCTCTATTTCTTCTTTCTCCCACTTTCGTACACATCTACGGATGTATTCCTCACGTGTAATCAATTCTGCTGGGCCCACTTCACCAGCGGGATCTCCCAGGAAACCCATTAAGTCATCACAGTCTTTATCTCACTCCCACCAGCAGCGGAGCTGCTCTCCTCTCACCTCGGTGGTTGTCGGTGGTGGTATCAGGGGCTGCGGCAACGTCAGATATCCCTCCGGTAGAGCTTCTAGTGGGTCGGCTTCTTTCTTGGCAGTACGCAGTGCAGTATGTGGTACAGATAGATCCACCAACATTGCGGTACGGCATGCGGCTTCGCCTTCAGCGCAGGCACGTGTCACTCCAACCCAGCCGGGTTGTATGGACAAAGTCTCATAGCTCTGGCAATGATCAATATCGATCTGGATCCGGGTCCGATGCTCCTCCTGGGCCCGTGTCATCTGCTGGGGTAGCAGCCGTAACACACCCCGCCGGGTGTCTTGGACGTCCGGACGCTCTCTGCTGCCTTCTGCCATCTCGTTACGATGACCGTTGCTCTCTCCCTGGCCGGGTTCCTCCACCAATACGTTCCGTGGGCCCTCCGGGATCACTTCGGGTCTTTCGTGTGCAGAGCTCTCTTCGGCGTCCTCCGCTTCCGTCCTCATGTCTCGTAATGGCGACTGCTTCTCTTCCGGTTGCTCGTTCCACCCCCTCCTGATGACGATTTCCGCTTCTTCTCCCGCCAGCTTCTCAGTAGTAGGAGGGTCTAGGGGCGGAGGCTCTTCTTTCAGAGTGACGGCTGGCTCTCCCGGAGTTAAGGGGAGCCAGGGTGGGCCCTTTTCTTCGCGCCTTGGACCGGGCTGGCCCACGATGGGAGTTTTGGGAACGCCTCCTCTGCACATGGCGCTAGTTTTCTATTGCCGCCATGAAGGTCAGATTATGGCGGGAAAAGTCCAGAACATGTTCTTTAGGCGCATGGGGTCCAATTCTTTTGGACCGAGTAGATCCTGTTCGTGATGCCAGGTTGTCGGGCCCACTGGGACGGGGGTACTCGGTACCGGACCGGGTTACTGCTGGGGAAGTCACAGGTGGTTCTGGTCCGGACCGTGTCCCTGGCTCGACAATAAAAGGGGGATATTTACTGGGGATTGTCAGTCGTGACGCCATCCACTATATGCGGCCAGTGATGGGGCCACTGCTGCTGCAGAACCTCCGGGGATGATGGAATAGCAGCATGGATGGAATAGTTCCAGTGGGTAGAACTGTGTTCCCCGGGGCAGTAAGGGTTAAGTCTATGGTGTAGTGTGCAGGCTGGGTGCAATTCACTTACTAGCCAGATGCTGCAGAAATCTCTCCTCGGTGCTGGTGCTGACAGGCTGTGGCTCTGCAGGTGGAGGGCTTGCTATAATCCTGTTTAGAGGGAATGTCACTTAAGCAGATGGAATCAGACAATGGAGGCAGATTCAGGGTCTCCGTGTTTACTCTCAAAGCTCTCAGCACAGCTTACAGTTCAGGTACAGTTCAGGTACAGTTCTTACACGTCTCAGTTCAAGTACCCGGGCATACTCTCCCCTCCGGGGTTCCCTTAATCTCTGCAGCCAGGCCTCTCTCTCTGTGACCCCTCACACTTTCTCTGTGTCCTTCCTGGGCTGTTTACGTTCTCTGGGTTCACTTGGTGTGTGTAATGCCGGACAGTATGGCGGTGACTCGGGCCCCTGTGGGTCCTCCTCATCGTCACTGAGCTGCCTGTCCTTTGGGGTAGGGACCCTAATGTGTAGCTGTGATCCCCCGTCGTGTTGTCTGAGGATCCGGGTAAAACTAAGGTCCTCTCTAGAGCCGACACTCTACTCAGCCCAGCCTCCAGCAGTCCTCAAGTGTGAGGCTCTACCAGGCTCTTGTCCTCTGCGTCTCTCAGTATGGTAGGAGGGCTACTCCGCCTGCAGTCGGTAGCTTTAGCTGTAGTTCTAGGGCCCGGGTATCACCGTCCCTCTCTTCCCTGCGCACTCCTGGGGGTACTGGCTCCGGATAGGCTTTCTCTCTCCTTCGGCTCACACTGGCTCGGTACAGATTCTGCGCTCCTTACACCTCACTTTGCCAGGACGTGTGCTTCCTTCTGCTGCTCAGCTTAGCTCGACCTTCTGCTGTCTTCTGGCCTGTGCTGTGTTCCTCAGCCTGCTGCTGGTTTCTGTCTTTGCTGCTCGGCATCTAGAGCCTACTGAACTCCTTCCTCCTCCCCCTCACTATTTCTACTGTCAAGTCACCTGACTACGTGTTTGCCCAACCCACTCCTCTAAATCCACCACGCCTCGCTTGCCTAGAGTCTCCAATCTTAGGGCTGGATGCTACCATCTACTGCACGTGGGTTGTGTGGGCTGTGAGGGTGTTGATGTGCAACAATTGTCCTACCTGCCTGGCTGCAGTTCCCTTTTGTGGCCTCCTGGACGCAGGGGCGCCACAGACGCTTGCTCTTGGCAATCAGTAGGTCGTTGGTGACTTTGGTTAGGGCTGTTTCAGTGGAGTGGTGGGGTCAGAAACCGGATTGTAGGCAGTCGAAGAGGGAGGAGGAGGAGAGGTGAGAGGACAGTACTGAATGGACATGCTGTTCAAGTGGATTAGAGGCAAAGGGGAGGAGAGATATGGGGTGATAGTTAGAGACAGATCTTGGGTCGAGGGAGGGTTTTTTGAGGATGGGTGTCATCAGGTCATGTTTGAAGGCTGAAGGAAGGTGCCAGTAGTAAGTGATAAATTGAAGAGATGGGTTAGGGTTGGGATGAAAACAGAGGTGACGTTGGGAATGAGGTAGGATGGGAGCGGGTCGTGGGCCCTGGTCGTGAGGTGTGATTTTGACAGGAGGGAGGAGAGCTGATGTTCAGTTATGGGGGAGAAGCAGCTGATGGAGGGAGAGGGCAGTGAAGGTGAGATGGGAAGATGTGGGGACAGTGGGTCAAAGTTGTCTCTGATTTTGTCAATCTTCTCCTTGAAGAAGGAGGCAAAATCTTCAGCAGAGATAAGGGGAGAGGGAGGAGGAGTGGGCGGACAGAGTAAGGTTTGAAAAGCTGTTTGGGATTGTGGGACAGAGAGGTTATTAGGGATGAGAAGAAGGCTTCTTTGGCGGCAGCGAGTGCAGCCTTGAAGTCAATAAGGGACTGTTTGAACAACGTGAATTGCTTAGTGAAGTGAGACTTTTTCCATCCTCTCTTGGTGACCCTGGAGGCCCATCTCAGGTCTTTAGTGAGGGTGGTGTACCAGGCTTGACTGTTTGTGCTTGGAGCGTGGTATGTGAGTGGGCTGGCTAGGTCGAGGGCCTTAGTTATTGTGGTGTTATATAGGGTCGTGGCCACATCTGTGTCGCGTATGGAAGTTATGTCGGTGAGAGGGAGAAGGGATTCTGAGAGTAAGTGTAGATCAATTTTTTTTTAGATTTGTGTGAGGTTGATCGAGTTTGAGGAGAGGGGGTAGCATAGTAAGGGAGGAGAGGGAGGAGAAAGTCAATACATTGTGGTCAGACAGGGGGAGGGGTGAGTTTGTGAGGTTAGTGAGGGAACACTAAATTTACCACTAACGTGAAGTCCAATATGTCATGAAACAACAATCTTGGAATCACTGGGATATGTTGAATCATTCCAGAGTTATAACCTTAAAAAGTGACACTGGTATTTCAAAATAAAGGCTTGGTCTTTAAGGGGTTAACCTGAGGCAAACTTACAGTGAATTACTAATGAGGTGCATTCACTGGAACGTTGCATAAATATATGACATCCTCTATACAGGACAGTCTCTGGCCTTTCTCAGCATTGCTCTGTTTATTATTCATTCTCAGATAATTCACATTTTAACTTGCAGCTCAGGCACCTGTCTCACACTGTTCACTCACATGAGACAAGTACCTGAGCTATCTCCTGGGCCTTGACTCTGCTCGCCGCACTTTTCTGCTTGTCAGCTTTTCAGGAGGTTATCATTCACTCTTTGTGAAAACATCTCACTCGTTCTCATGTTTCTGTTTCATCTTGCCCTTCCTCAAAAATCCATCTTTCTCTTATTAAGACAAAATGGCAGGCCTCTAGAGGTTTTCCTGTTTTACAGATGTTTTCTTTTTCAAAAGGGTGACCATTGATCTTCACTGATTTTAGGTGGACCCAGATTGAGTTAATTACTCTGCCAGCCAGACCAATCTCCCCTCAGTGATGCAGCACATGCTATTTGATAGATTTGCATGAGACTAGGGGCATGTATACGGGATGTCAAGCTGGGCAAGTACCCCGGGAGCAGCCTGCAAAGGTGCACCATCAGGCCACTTGATGGTGTCTCCACAACAGCTACATTTTTTATGTAAACTGTGAAAAAATGTGTAAAAGTTCACATGGTATGAATTCTTTTTCAAAGCACTGTTTTTAAAAGGTAAGAAAAAGTTAATATAGAAATACAATAACCTCTTTATCAGGAGTCTACATGAGAATCTTTAACAGGAAGCAGATTGAAAACAGCCTGAGGTATAGCAAATATTTATTTTTTGCAACACTGATTAAACCGTATATCCTCATCCTAGCAGAAATTTGGCAGACCTGCCCTATTAATAGCAAGATGTTCTATTTGCTCATTTTCACATCCTGGTACCTTGAAATTAAGAAAGACAAGCCAAGTTTTGCATGCTAAGTCCTAAAATAAACAATGCTTGCAAAACGTACCTGACTCATGTTCTATAGACTTGCTTTAAGATGTATCCGTAGAGGCCTTCGATTAGGGCTCTTGTAGTTTCTCTTCTGAACAGTCTTTAAGTTATTTTAACTCCTCATTGTGGGCTTTGTAATCTGGCAGCTACAAATAATAACATATTCAATAGAAGAACCTTTTAATAAGAGGTTGGCTCAGTATCATATTGTATGACATAAAGATCCCTTCTGTTGCAACTTAAGAACTGAGATGTGACACTGGAACAACTTTACAGATTCTATTATACTATGTTTTATCAATCAAGCACCATCTCGGGCCTGCCTCCATAATAATTAGTAAACTGAAGGATAATAGGTTCTCATATCCTATAGCAAAAATGATATTAGTTCTAGTTTTGGTGCTTGACCCTGATGCCCAAGACAAGATGGTTGGCTATGTGTTTCCCCTTTATGCTTTATGTCCTTTACACAACCATTGTAGCACTTCTGCAACCTATTTGCTAGCTAGTCTCTAGAGCAGCATAATGCATTGCTACTTGTACCCAACAGTAAAGTCAACTCTAGAGTCTACACTGCTTAGACGCTAAACTAAGAGTTAGGCTAGGGTCACATCTACGTTCAGGATTGCAGAACCTGATCCGGTTTTGAGGTATCAAAATTCTCAAAACTGGATCCGGATCCGCAGCCCATAGGAGACCATTCTATAGCAGGCTCGCACAACTTTATATCCGGTTACCGCATTCCGGTTTCCCTTACTGCGTTAAAAATCATGCATGCAACGGTTTTCGCTCAGTCTTCTCAGCCGTATTCCGGTTTTGAAATGTCAACCACAAATGTGAGTGGAACCGGGTTGCGGCACCCGGATCGTAAACCACAGCACAAAACATGGACAAAATTGGATTGTCCCGGATTCACCCGGATCCAGCGCAATCCGGCAAACAATAACATAGGAGTCAATGAGCGCCGGATTGAACTGGACCCTGGTGAATCCAGGACAATCCGTGAGAATCCGATTTTAGCCGAATTCATTCCCCGCCTCAAAAACCAAGCAGGAAAGCCTGGGAAGATCTGCATGCGGCTACCAGATTCAACATTAAGGTGCAATCCAGATACCGCATGCGGATTTAGGAACACATTTTGAAGGCAAAATGTGTCTGAAGGCAGTTGCGACTACCGCATCCGGATCTGGATGCAGTAAACGTAATTGCACTTCCAAGTGTGACCCTAGCCTTAGACAACGTTCAAGAGTACTTTGAGGGACTGTTCACATGATGCACATTTTCTGAGTATTTGGTGCATATACGGTGCGTATTAGCAGCAGATTTGCACTAAATATGCAGCAGTGTGTTTTCCCAGCAAAGACTATGGGATTTGTGAAGTCCTGTCTGTTTTGTGCCTTTTTTTCTGCAGTAGATCTGCTGTGTATTTTATTGTGGAAAAATCTGCAGCATGTCACATCTTGCTGCAGACTTTATGTTAACTCAAAATAAGCAGTAGATATGCAGCAGTGTTCGCACTATGGGTATGTGTTGCTTGTTTTCAGCATAATTTGCATTAAAATCCACAAAAGTGATAGTGTTGAAGGTGGGAGCAGGATTTGACTTCTTTTTTTTTTTTTTCTTTTTTTTGGCCATAGTATCCAAACTTTATTGAAACAGTCACAAAGCACCTTCAAATGTGCATCAAATCCGCACCACAAATGCATCAAAAACACACCTTGCAGAGAGGAATGTTTTTTTTTCTTCCAGTAGGTGCAGATTTTGGAAGTCCGAAATCTGCACCATGAACTCAGCGTGCGAACGTACCCTTAACATTGCTGCTAAAATGGTAAAGAAGTGCCATTTATGTTTCAGGTACTGTTCCATTTACCAAAATCCCGATTATTGAGTACTAGTTCATATGGGTGTTCTTCAGTTTAGCAGGACATGTCAGTTCTAGAGCCGTGCAAATATATTTGAGTTGAATTGAATTCTATTTGACCATTACAAAGATCTACCTTTGTCAAAATGTAAATTTGTTGTAATTCGCTTCCGCATGCATTCATCTGAATCATAAGAGGCCATCAAAATGTTGAAAGGAAACATTCATGATGCTCATTTCTCTAGCCCTCTGCATCACCCATTCAGTTCTCACTGAATATTCAGATTGCTTCCACTTGCATTGAGGCTTAAGGCTGTGTGCACACGATCAGTATTCGCAGCGTTTTGGACGCAGCGTCTTGCCGCTGCATCCAAATCGCTGCGCAGTACAGTATAAGCATAGTGGATGGGATTTCAAGAAATCCCATCCTCACTATGCTTAACCCCACTGCAGCAATGTGACAGCTGTGGTGCGGGTTGCCGCCATTCCGCCCCTCTGCAGCATGTTCATTTCATGCTGCAGAGTCAGAAGCGGCTCCCATCAGGTGACAGCAGGGAGAAGCCGCCCAGCACCCACCGCACATGGTGAGTACAGGACGGCTGCTCCCTGCGACCACCCGCGGCTTCACTCAGGACCGGAGGAGCTGCGTACAACACGCAGCTCCTCCAGACCATGGACACACAGCCTTATGTCTCTCACACTGAGCCAGGATATCTGGCTTTGAAGATGGGCCTGTAAGATACTGTGCAAGTACGTAATGGGTCACAGGCATCATGATGTCACGTCATGCAATTTGACCTTGAACGTACCTGCACAGAACTCTCCAAGGCCCATCAAGGTGGAAATCTTGGCCCAGCATGAGGAGTCTGGGGATTTCAATGTGAGTGTTGGTGATGTGAGATGATTGGACTAGTGACAGTGAGTAGCTGAGGGGCAGAGACATTAGTAATCAGGTAAATTTAAGGATTTTTTTAAATTTTTTACTTCTTACATTTATGAAAATTCTGAAATTCAGAGATACCCAAAACAAAATTAGGGACATTAAATTTGAAGAGATATGGAATTTCCTGGGAAATTCCGTGGTAACAGTCAAACTCATATTTTGCCTAATCCACTCATCTCTAGACAGTTCATTAAAGTTCAGCTAATGGATCTAAACCTGCTAGCAATTGGCTTGATAAATAATACAAACTGCCATGATTTCTTTAAAAAAATTCTATTTTCTCTCCTGCTGGGTGCCACACAGGTACTCCATCATGATCTTAGGATGGGCTGTGCGCAAAAGTGATGCTGTGGAGAAAGAACCAAAAAATGTCAGCTCATCACCAATCCTATAAGCGGCCTCTTATGTCTGCATGGATAAGCCTTGGTCCGGGCTGTGAATTGAAATGCAATGGAAGAAACTGATTGAGGGACGTGAAGAAAATCAGTGGCAAAGACGTAAGGCTGGCTTCACATTGGCGTTCCCTTCCGCAGTGTTCAGCCACTGCAAGCCCCTATGTTTATAATGGGAGCGCACAGTGCTGCGGAAGGGAACGCCAATGTGAAGCCAGCCTAATAAAGAAACTCTTTAATGTGTCCAAAGTAGAAAAATACAATCAGGCCAGGCATCCAAATATGAACTCCCCCTAAATACCTATGCATTTTGGCTATGCCTTAACCATGGTTATGGCATACACCGGAATTTGAAAGCTGTATATAGAGATAAAGCTTTCAGATTTTTAGCTACAATATAACCATGATGATTAAGGCATAGTCGAAATGCATCACTTATTATTTATTTTTCTTCATATTTGGATGTCTTTGTTTGCTTTTTTATGGCTTCACCACTGGCTTTATTCACGATGCTGGATCTCTGCCTAGGGTCACACATAAGCCCTGGATCCGTTATTTGCATCCGTTTTTCAACTTTAGAATTTTAAGTCCAAAAACTGATGCTGTTAACGGATCCTGGACTCAAGTGTGATTGCTCTGCTATGCGTTTTTTTATTACAAGCAGCATTTTATGGGTGCAGTAAAAAAAAACAGACCCATTTTTTTAACATGGTGCCCTATGGGAAACGGATCCATTACAAAAGCACCATCTGTTAATGGATTTGTTATTGGGTCCATTAAAAAAAAACTGATTGGCATGTGTGACCCTAGCCTCTTTTTCCTAGGTGATGTTGTGTTACATCATCAACAGCCCTGCAGTCCTGTGTGCCACTCTCCATATTCCTTGGCTTTACTTCCTCATTTAACATTTATGATGATGCTGCGAGTGCTCAGCGGAGTAAACTAACAAACAAATTTATTCAATCCAAAATAACCTTTGCTTTTGCACAAGATTATGTATCAGAATGATCTCACATCCTGTGGTCAAATCAAGTTGTTGCCATGTTTTTGCACAAATTGCAACAAAACGGGGTTTGTTCTCATGACCTGTTTAGCCGAGTTCCCTGGACAAGATCGTTTGTGTTCTCCCTCCATACATACTCGCTTTCTTTACAGTTGTAATATATGCAGCATAGAGTCATGTAATAGATATCTTATTTTCTGGGGAGATGATTGACAGTTACTGAGTAGTACTATAAATACTAAAAGGGACAGGAGAGGGGCAGAAATAAAGACATTCTGTGTGAGCTTGCATGGCCGCAAAAACAAACAGTAGATGAAGCTTGCGGTAAAAGAAACCAAAATCAAAGTGACATATTACAGACATACTGTTTGGTGAGGTCTCTATTCACCTTATAAATTGATATATCTAATGAAATACCTAGTGTAGTAATTTCTGCTCCATTCCCTCTCTACATACAGCCATGACCAGGACATTAAACCAAGAATTGGTGGGACTGCAAATATAATATTAAGCATGTTTAAATAATTACCTGTGGATCCTATGTTAAACTAGTAAAATTCCACATTATCATTCCCAAGTAAAGTCCTTCTACAGAGAACAGTGTATCTGATTGTGGTGAAACAATGCTCAATCTATAAATACCCTATGAGCCCATTTATGGATCCAATGCTATTACTATGGTAACATCACTAGCTATTAAATTCACATAATAACAGGTTTATCTTCACATGTAATATTCAATTCTGTCTTCTCATACAGATTTCCTTGCATCTGAATATTTTTATAGTAGCAAACTAAGAAAAAACGTTTGCTATAAAGCTGAATGACATAAAATACACATATAAGCTCAGCGGTTTTCGCATAACCGCTGCACTTGCGGCACAGTTGCGGCAAGCCCCATGCAATGTCTATGGGGCTTGCGGTAAGTGTGCGGCAGGTGCGGCAAGTGCGGTTTCGGCACTTGCGGCAGGTGCGGCCGCGAAAAAAAAACGCGGTTAGCCGTGTTTTTTTTGCGGCCGCACCTGCCGCAAGCCCGCATAGACATTGTATGGGGCTTGCCGCAACTGTGCCGCAAGTGCAGCGGTTATGTGGTAATCGCGGCAGATGCGGTTTTTTTACCGCATCTGCCGCGATCGGCAAAAACCGCTGATGTGAAAGCAGCCTAAGGCTACTTCCATACCGGAACCTGTAAGGAACTGGTTTGTGCTCATTCATTTGCGGTTTCATCAAATATAGTTATGGATGAACCCAAACTGGGTCTGGTCCGAAAACCTAAGTGTTTGGACACGAACCCTGAACACGGACTTCCCTGAGAAGTCTATGATTAAAGCATTATACTCACCTATCTCGGCACTGTGGTCACTTCCCGGTCCCGCTCATTAACCTCATGACATACAGTGGGAGAAAAAGTATTTAGTCAGCCACCAATTGTGCAAGTTCTTCCACTTAAGGCACAACATCGTTAACGATATCGCTTAAATGTCACGGGTTTGGAGTCGTTCAAGCGACATCGTTACTACCTTGTTGCGTGTGACTCTGCGATGTGGTAACGATAAATCGTTGGATCATGGATCGCAGGTTTGAGAACATATTCTCAAATCAGATGATCCACGATCAGTCATCCTGCCGCATTGTTATGTGTGACACCGTGATAATGATGTCGTTCACAATTTCACCCATTCACAGCAATGAGCAGGTATCGTTCGCTGGGTTGTGCGAACGATACCTGCTCACTACATCGTTGGTGAGTCGTCCACGATATCTAGACGTGTGATATCTAACCAACGATGTCAAAACGATGTTCTAACGACCGCACGCCCACGAGATCGTTAGCGACATCACTTCAACTCTTCAATGTTGTGCCATGTAATGGTCAGGGGCTGACTGGCGAAGCAAACCTGGGTGGCAAAATTTTTCCGGCAGCCCTTGGGTGAGGACCGGGGGGGAGGTGCTGTCGGAAATTTTCAGCGGCCCGTCTTTGGTGCGCCCCCCCCCCCCATCGCGCCACGCCCCCCTGCAGAGAGAGGTGTAGCTAAGGGGAACCTAGAGGTTCCCATTATGGTTGGAGTAGTGGATGGTTGCTAGATGACCGCCAGGAAGGAGGTGTCAGTCATGTTTTGGGTGGGTCGCAATCATGTGGAGAGAGCTAGTTTGCCCCTATAGGGTCCATGAAGGCGTGAAAAGGACCACGGCAAAGTATATATACTTTTAGACTGACCACTTTTTTTCTTCGTACAAAATCATCCCCATGCATGACAATGCACCATCTCTTGGTACAGAGCATAGCCCTGAGTAATTGGCTGCTATGGACATAAAAGTAGAGAAAACCATGGTGTGGCCACCAGTCTCCCCTGATCTCAGCCCTATTGAGAAACTTGGAAGTACCATTAAGCAAAAAAAATCTAAGATGCTGTAAGACATTAACCGTCAAACCAGCAGCTCTGGGAGTCAATTATGACATCCTGCAAACAAATGCAATCAGAAAACATCCAAAACCTGACAAGTGCAATAAATGCAATATTTGTGAAGGTGATATCAAAGAAAGGCGATATACAATATGAGACATACTGGTAGGATGTTTTCATTGTGAGCCCCAGTGGGGACAGTGTTGATGATGTATGTAAAGTGCTGTGGAGTTCATAGTGTAATATAAATGTAAAAAAATATTTCTTCATATGTCGTCACAATACCGGGATCTGAGGATCTTCTATTTGGAGGTCAGGGGCTCTCTGATGCCATGTCGCTGCCTGTCTCGCTGTCTTCCTCTTTTGACACTGTAGTGCGGTGGACAAGAGAGCATTAACTGGTTAATAACGAGAAGTATGGAGTGTGTACTGAGCCATAAACCTCCCATACCATGAAGTATGGTGTGTACTAACTGAGCCATAAACCCTCCCCATACCATGAAGTATGGTGTGTGTACTAACTGAGCCATAAACCCTCCCCATACCATGAAGTATGGTGTGTACTAACTGAGCCATACACCCTCCCCATACCATGTCCAGCAGACATTGTAGGATTACTACATGGATTTTATTATTAGGGCACGGACACACTGGGGTGAAACTTGAATAAGTGCAATGTGTGATTTTATCACAGTGCAGTCAGTTAATCAACGTCTGAAACACATTGGCGAGTGTCGGACGCTTTTTTCTCATCCAGATTCTGGATGGGAAAAAAGTCACAACATGCTGCAACAGTATGCGATTCATGCGCGAGACTCACCAATGCAAGTCTATGAGTTCGACAAAATCATGGACCGCACACTGACAGCACACAGACCATCCGAGAGGCATCAGTTTTTTTCACTGATACATTATCATTCTTCAGCTGAGACAACTGTAAAATGCTCCTGTAAATGATTCTACAGTAATAGCTGCTGAGAAACAAAACAGATTGCACATGGATGTGATCTAAGAAAACTGTCGGACACTCGCACAGCATTTGGATGTCCCAGTGGCCAGCCACACAGACAGCCTGCCACAGCCACACACAGAGCCACAACCACACAAAAACAGTTAGCCACATAGACAGCCAGCCACATAGACAGAGAGAGCCACACAGAGAGATACTGCCACATAGACAGCCACACACATAGCCACAGCCAGCCACACACAGAGCCACAGCCAGCAACATAGACAGCCATAGCCAGCCACACACAAGCAGACACAGCCAGCCAAACACAGACACAGCCAGCTACACACACACAAATCAGCCACACACATACAGCCACACACAGCCAAAGCCAGCCAGCCACACATACAGCCACACACATACAGCCAGCCACATAGACAGCCACACACACAGCCAAAGCCAGCCACACACAGGCGCAGCTACCCACACACACACACACAGCCAGCCACACACACAGCGAGCAATATAGACAGCCATAGCCAGCCACACACAGACATACAGCCAACCACACAGCCAGCCACAAACACACAGTCAGCCACACACAGCCAAGCAGCCCCAGCCCACACACACACAGTCAGCCACACACAGCCAAGCAGCCCCAGCCACACACACACAGTCAGCCACACACAGCTAAACAGCCCCAGCCACACACAGCCAGCCACGCAGCCTCAGCCCCAGCCATGCAGCCACAGCCACGCAGCCCCAGCCACACACAGACATAGTTAGGCACACAGCCAGCCACATAGCCCAAGCCACATAAAGACACAGACACACAGACAGCCACATGCAGCCACGCAGCCTAGCCACACAGTCAGCCACACAGACACATTTTGCCACACACAGCCAGCCACGCAGCCACACAGACACAGTCAGCCACAAACAACCCCAGCAACACAGACACATAGTCAGCCACAGCCACGCAGCACCAGCCACAAAAAAAACACCAGCCACAAAACCCCAGCCACATACGGACAAATAGTCAGCCACACAGACACAGCCCCACACACAATCAATCATACACACAATCAATCCTATACACACAATCATACACACACCTAATCCCATACACAATCCTATACATGCATACACAATCATATACACATTCAGACATACACATATTAAAGTGCTGTACAAATCATGTGAAAAGGATGACAGAAAAGACAGTGTAATCAGCTAATCCAATCTGCATACAGTGCACTGCTGCTGAAATAGATATGGCACAGAGAAATCAACCTGTCCAATATGCTAAAATTGCACCACTACCTCTATTAAAGACAGATACAGCTACATCCAGATGAAGATGATAGTTACAGCCCAATTATATTGACAATGCAAATCTCCTGTAATAAATCCCTTCCCATGTATGGGGGGTTTGATGCTCAGGGACACTGGCCGCACATCTCCCACCTTTCTTGTTGCCCAATGTGAACAGTAGATTGCGGTTTCCTTTTGGCGGGAAGCACGATGTGGACGGAGCCTCGTCAGTATTGGCTATGGCCGGCAGCCACACACAGCCCTCACTGCTGAGATGCCGGCACTGCACAGGTAGCCGCCGGCCGCATCCCAGTACAGAGAGGCAGAGGGGCCGCCAGCAATCATGCTGCCCCGGCCCGTATAGCTGTCCAGCCCGCCCCTGGGTACGAGGACTACTTTGCCCCAGGAGGCAGTGTTCCAGCCAGGGCCGGACTGGGACCAAAAAGCAGCCCTGGATAACAAGCCCCACCAGCCCAGAAACTATAACACCCATCAGCCTCGATCAGTGAAATTCTGCTTTTACGTTGTCATGACCTCATCACTTTCGCAGGCTGCTTTCACATCAGCGGTAAACTGATGTTTGCGGCCAATCCAGCAGGTGGCACCACATCTGCCGGTTCAGCCGAATTGCAGCTCAGATGCGGCAAGCCCCATGCATATTGTACGGCAAGTGCTGTTCTGCCAGGTGCGGCAGATCCGCCACTTGCGGCGGCGAAAAAAACCCCACCGCTTACAGCCACGTTTCTTGGGATCGTGGGGTCCCAGTGGTCAGATCCAGAGCGAAGGGCAAGTCACCATCTGTACAGAAGAGAAGTGATGACTTCCATATTGGGGATAATTAATTTAAACAACAGTTAAATGCTGAAAATCAAAGTCCAATACCGCCTCTCTGACAACAGGACAGGAGAAGTGGTACTGTGCAGTGTATATATACGGAATAATACAGATACTGAGGATTACACCCAGTATACAGGTCAGGAGAAGTGGTACTGTGAAGTGTATATATACAGAATACAGATACTGAGGATTACACTCAGTAGACAGGAGAATTATACCCAACATACCCAGGAGGCTGTGCTTTATAGATAGGATGCTGTGGTATATAGATAGCCAAGACTCAGCCTGATCCTAAAGATGGGCTAAAGATGAAAGGTGGAGGCAAAAAGTCCAGTGCTAGGCGCAGAGAGAACAGAATTCATGGAGACACCGGGAAGAACACAGAGAGAGCTCTCAGGAAAATTTTCTGTTGCTGCACATTACAGACTGCGGGCCGTATACACAACACAGACTGTCCGCTGTGTACACACTAGAAGCTGCCTGCTGTATACACATTACACAGTGCGGGCTCTGGGCACATTACACAGTGCGGGCTCTGGGCACGTTTACACGCTGCGGGCTCTGGGCACGTTTACACGCTGCGGGCTCTGGGCACGTTTACACGCTGCGGACTCTGGGCTCGTCCCACGCTGCGGACTCTGGGCTCGTCACACGCTGCGGACTCTGGGCTCATCATACACTGCGGACTCTGGGCTTATCACACGCTGCGGACTCTGGGCTCGTCACACGCTGCGGACTCTGGGCTCGTCACACGCTGCGGACTCTGGGCTCGTCACACGCTGCGGACTCTGGGCTTGTTACACGCTGCGGACTCTGGGCACGTCACACGCTGCGGACTCTGGGCACGTCACACGCTGCGGACTCTGGGCACGTCACACGCTTCGGACTCTGGGCTCTGCGGACTCTGGGCTCGTTACACGCTGCGGACTCTGGGCACGTCACACGCTGCGGACTCTGGGCACGTCACACGCTTCGGACTCTGGGCTCGTCACTCGCTGCGGACTCTGGGCACGTTACACGCTGCGGACTCTGGGCTCGTTACATGCTGCGGACTCTGGGCTCGTTACACGCTGCGGACTCTGGGCTCGTTACACGCTGCGGACTCTGGGCTCGTTACACGCTGCGGACTCTGGGCTCGTTACACGCTGCGGACTCTGGGCACGTTACACGCTGCGGACTCTGGGCTCGTTACACGCTGCTGACTCTGGGCTCGTTACACGCTGCGGAGTCTGGGCTCGTTACACGCTGTGGACTCTGGGCTCGTTACACGCTGTGGACTCTGGGCTCGTTACACGCTGCAGAGTCTGGGCTCGTTACACGCTGTGGACTCTGGGCTCGTTACACGCTGCAGACTCTGGGCACATCTGAGACTGTTGGTTATATCTTGCATACACAGCACTATACCGTATATACAGGTCTCCACACTATATATACACAGTATATAGGCACACTAGTACAGCATGTAGTGTGGACCTGTATATACTGTATAGTGTTGTGTAGAGACAGAGAGACACACAAACACTGTCAAACACACAGATAGAGACACCCAGACAGACAGAACAACACTCAGAAAGACACACACAGATATGATACTCACATATACCAGTAGGACCTGTGATGATGTCACATGGAGGGGAGGCATCCGGGTCACATGATCATCTCAGAGAGAGATCAGGAATGTGATGAAGATGGTGGGAGGGCTTGGGACCTGCCCCTGTTATCCTGACTGCTGAGAGAAGGGCACTGCTTTGGGGAAACGGCCCCGCCCCCTTCGCGTCCGTGGCCCCGCCCCCTGCATGCCGTGGCCGCTCGGTGACAGATTAACGCAATGCTGAGGCTGGAGGAGCGGGCGGCCCACCCGCACCCCATAAGTGGGTGGCCCAGTGCGGGCCTGGTTCCAGCCCTTGCAGTTGAGGAGGGGGGGGGGCTGTGGCTGCTATCACGCAGCCCGCACTCACCATGCTTCCTGCCGGGCATGTCCACTGTCGGCTGCTGTGCAAGCAGCTGCGGCCGCAAAGCAGCGCCGCCGGGCCGTTTCAGTATGGGCGGCCCTAGATGAGGGCAATTCCACCAGCCTGGGGGGCACTTGCCCCCCAGCCACCTGGGCCAGTCCGCCCCTGGTAATGGTACCTTTAAAAAGATGAGAGAGGCCTGTAATTGACATCATAGATAGACCTCAACTATGAGAGACAAAATGAGAAAACAAATCCCGAAAATCACATTGTCTGATTTGGAAATAATTTTTTTTCAAATTCTTGTAGAAAATAAGTATTTGGTCAAAAACAAAAGTTCATCTTAATACTTTGTTATATATTAATTGTTGGCAATAGCAGAGGTCAAATGTTTTATGTAAGTCTTCACAAGGTTGGCACACACTATGGCTGATATGGTTGCCCATTTCTCCATGGAGATCTCCTCTACAGCAGTGATATTTTGGGGCTGTCACTGGGCTGTCAAGGTAGAAATCCACTGACTTATATTTTCCTTATATACTTTACAATATATATTTTTACTAATGCTCTAGATGAGAAACAATAAATTTTTCCCTTAACCTAGTATCCAATAGCTATATCTCTCCCTCTCTCATGCCCTTTTCTCTTCTCTCTCTCTATGTCTCTCTCTTCTCTCTCTGTCTCTCTCTCTCTCTTTCTTCTCTCCCTCTCATCCATGAACCAAAGCTATGTGTAAACAAAGTGTCTTTCAGATGTGTGAAGAGAAGATACAGTGTGCGGAGGTGCCCAGGAAACTAAGGAGCTGATTGGTCACTACTGTGCCGGTGCCAGGTTGTACCATGGGAAGCTAGAGATATCCTGCATACCAGAGGCCAAGAGAAGACATCATGACGTGATGAAGGATGGACTCAGCACAGAAGACAAAGGACTAATTATTACTAACAGGGATAGATATATTAGCCTAACTCCACCTAACCCCTATCTAATCCCACCTTGTCATGGCCATTTCACGCCTACTCCCTAGAGTATAAAATGTAGTGTACCCGGAAATAAAGTTCAGTTGCTGTGACCGTGGCTGAGCATGCAATGAGATTGAACCAGAATACCTTGTCTGACTCATTCTTACTTGGGTACCCCATGCTCTTAGTTTAATTTGGAATGACTGGTGAAGGAGTGTATTGTCGCTACGACCCCGACAGGGCAACATAGATTTTCAATTCCCTCCAAAGGTTTTCTATAGGGTTTAGATCCGGAGACTGGCAAGGCCACTCCAGGACCTTGAAATGCTTCTTACAAAGCCACGCCTTCGTTGCTCTGGTGATGTGCTGAAAGACCCAGCCACGTTTCATCTTCAATGCCCTTGCTCATGGAAGGAAGTTTGCACTCAAAATCTCACAGTACATGGCCAAATTCATTCTTTCATGTACACGGATCAGTCATCCTGGTCACTTGGCAGAGAAACAGCCCCAAAGCATAATGTTGCCACCCCAATGCTTAACAGTAGGTATGGTGTTCTTTGGATGCAAGTCAGCTTTATTTCTCTTCCAAACATGATGAGTTGTGCTTCTATGAAACAGTTCTACTTCGATTTCATCTGACCATATGACATTCTCCCAATACTCTACTGGATTATCCAAATGCTCTCTAGCAAAATTTAGACGGGTCCGGACATGTAATGGCTTTAAGAGGACCTGTCACCCCCCTCCTGGATTGCAATCTAAATGTAACACTGAATGCAGCATGTATGCTGTATTCAGGCAAGGGATCCCTCATGTGTTTGGCTGCTCTGTACCCCGAGATATAGCGTTAGGAAAACTCACTGCTTTGTAGTCAGGAGGGCATTCCCTGGGGCTTGAGTCAGCTCTATTCACGGGGGCTTTTCCAGCCCCCTGCCTCTCTGTGCCACCTCCTTGCTTCTTCTCACCAGCCTCCCTCATGTCTGTGGAGCCATCCTCACTTGCGCATGTGCCTCCTTGTGCTCATTGATGCAGGCGCAGAGCGAGGTAATGTGTGTTTTGGGCCCACGCACCTGTCCCACCTCCTGCCCCTGACGTCAGCGCCTTTGCCCGCCCTGCTCCGTGTTATGTTGTATACATAGAGCAGGGTGGGAATTCAGTTAACTGAAGCCCTGCTTGCGGAGAGCTACTGCTCAAGTGCCAGATTCCCGCCCTGCTCTATGTATACAGCATAACACAGAGCAGGCCGGGCAAAGACGCTGATGTCAGGGGCAGGAGGTGGGACAGGCATGTGGTCCCAAAACACAAATTACCTCGCTCTTTGCCTGCATCAATGAGCACAAGGAGGCACATGCACAAGTGAGGATGGCTCCACAGACATTAGGGAGGCGGCGAGAAGAAGCAAGGAGGCGGCACAGAGAGGCAGGGGACAGGAATGGCCCCCACTAATAGAGCTGACTCAAGCCCCAAGGTATGCCCTCCTGACTCTAAAGCAGTGAGTTTTTCTAATGCTATATCTCAGGGTACAGAGCAGCAAGACACATGGGGGACCCCTTGCCTGAATGCTGCATTTAGATTGCAATCCAGGAGGGGGATGACAAGTCCTCTTTGAGCAGGGGAACACATCTGGCACTGCAGGATCTGAGTCTCTGGCGGTGTAGTGTGTTACTGATGGTAGCCTGTGTAACGTTGGTCCCAGTTCTCTGCAGGTCTTTCACTAGGTCCCCCCATGTGATTCTGGGATTTATGCTCACTGTTCTGGAGATCATTTTGACCCCACAGGGTAAGATCTTGTGTGGAGCCCCAGATCAAGGGAGACTATCAGTGGTCCTGCATGTCTTCCATTTTCTAATTATTGCTCCCACAGTTGATTTCTTCAAACCAAGCTTGCCTGTTGGCAGAATCAGTCTTCCCAGCCTGGTGCAGGGCTACAATTTTGTTTCTGGTGTCCTTCAACAGCTCTTTGGTCTTCACCATAGTGGAGTTTGGAGTGTACCTGTTTTAGGTTGCGGACAGGTATCTTTTATACTGATAACAAGTTCAAACAGGTGCCAGTACTACAGTGGAGGACAGGGGAGCCTCTTAAAGAAGATGTTACAGGTCTGTGAGATCCAGAAATCTTTCTCCTTTGTAGGTGACCAAATACTTATTTTCCACCAGATTTGAAAAAAATTTCTTTACAAATCAGACAATGTGATTTTCAGGATTTGTTTTCTCATTTCGTCTTTCATAGTTGAGGTTTACCTATGATGTCAATTACAGGCCTCTCTCATCTTTTTAAGTGGGAGAACTTGCACAATTTGTGGCTGACACGACTGCTGAACAGCCAATCACAGACATCAACTATCTGTGACAGCATTGGGCTGCCAGCCAATCACTTATGCAGTGAGTGGGGGCGCAACAGCCAAACACAGATCACAGATGCTATCACAGAGAATGGGTGTCTGCAATTGGCTGTTCAGCAGTAAATGTAGTGAATACTTCATGAGGTTAATGAGTGGGCCTCAAAACCCAGAAGGAACCAAAGTGGCAAAGAGGTGAATATAATGATTTAATCTTGGACTTCTCAGTGAAGTCCATGTTTGGGTCCATGCCTGAACACTTTAGGTGTTCGGTATGGACTCAGGACAGGAAAAAATAATGAAACGGTATCATCTGGTTAAAGACAAAAAACTGATCATTTCAGGATGCATTTTTTTGCTGCAAAAACTGGTTTTGTGACTGATGTGAAAAAAATGCTGGTGTGAAAGTATTCTAAGAATGTCACTAGTAATTAGTTCTGTACAGTGTTATTAGCCACTGGTTCAGCAAAGGTCAAAGAGGACCTGTCCCCCCCTGGTGCTATGCCAGTGATGGGCAACCTTTTGAGCTTGGTGTGTCAAAATTCGCCAAAAAACCGAGCATAAATCGCGAGGTGTGTCACCTTGAGAAAAAAAACCCTAATTTTACGATATTTATAGTTTAAATAACAAATATGTATAATTCTTTAACTTACCTGCTTAGTGACTTCTTTGTTAATCTGTCAGTTGGTTTCTTTTGTTGGTCTTGCTGTTATTTAACCTGTGTGGGGTGTCATGAACTAAGATAAGTGAGAGGGAGGGGGAACCTGTGGCAGTCCAGCAACAGCTGGACTGCCACACTGCCACAGGTTCGCCATCACTGATTTAGTGACTTTTTTGTTGCTGAATTTCATTGGCTAAATCTTCAATTGAAGGTTGGTATTTTGCACACTTCAAGGCCAAGCAAGCGCTACTAAGGTTATCTGTCAAAATGTCTATTTATATTCCACGTTCTGCTTACTACCGTTTCACTACATAGAACGCAAAATGATCTGCCATTTTTTTCTATAATGCCATACATCTCAGTCCATGTCTCTTGAAAGGGTCGGCTACTGCTACTACCACTTCCTTTACTTAACCTTGGTTTTTTTGGCTTCTCCATAAGAGGGGCAGTGACAGAAGATTTATAGACAGCCCTGCAGGCAATTAGGGGTTAACTGTCTTTTAGGAAAGGGCAGAGTTAATAAGCAGAAATAGGGATTAATAGGGTGAAATGCAGTCTGTACTATGCTGCAAGATGGCGTTCCTTATGTAAATCAATGGCGGGAAACGGCACCCATAGCACAGGCCTCTTCCAGCCTCCCCCTCACTTATCTCAGTAATGGCCAATCACACATTCATGACACCCCAGATTCTGCCCAGAACCTTTCACTGGAGGATGGTTGCTGTAGTAATCACTGGACCTCCAGACAGCGACCACAGGGCCTCAGATATGCGTCCCCCGCAGCGTTCCGCTGCTCCCTGCTGCGCCAGCCAGAAGTTCCGCTTACCAGAAGTCCCAGGACTAGACGCTCTGTGCCGGAGCTCTGCTGTTCTGGCTACAGACCTCCAGCACATTTTTTTTTCCTCAGCTGTAGTTAGTGATGGGCGAGTCCTAACTCAGAATCGCTTGACTCTAGTCTAGCGAGTCCGAGCCCGGGACTCACTACTCGTTGCTAGTCTAGCGAGTCCAATGTTAATGAATGGGGAAGCGAGTAATAGCGAGTAGTGTGAGATTTACAAATCGCAGATGTCTCGGAAAGCGCTCGCATTGCCGTGTCGGAAACCCGACTCGCAACAGTTTTTTGCTGCTGTGTCTGTGTCTGTGGTTTTTATCCAAATAGCGAGTCTAGTTTCTCCGGCGGCCGCGTGTCACTGAAAATGGCTACGCGTGTCAGTGCTGACACGCGTGTCATAGGTTCGCCATCACTGTGCTATGCAAACTGAATGCAGCACTGAATGAAGCGTGTCTGCTGCATTCAGGGAAGGGGTCCCCCATATTTCTACCCTCCCTGAAAGCTGTTAAAAAGACTTTAGAAAGTGTATAGATAAGGTGTCCAGAGGGACTTACTCAGTAATGAGTCATCGCTGTTGTATGATATCCTCCCCTCCTCCAGCCCTCTCTTGTTCAGCCTCCTATATGTGTCATCGCTGTTGGTGGTGTCCTCCCACCTCCAACCCTCTCTCGTCCACCTCCAGTTCTCTCTTGTTCAGCCTCCTTTATGTCTCCTCTCCACAGAGCGAGCAATGACCGGGAGCGGTCCCAGCACCTGCCGGTGACATCAGCGCCGGAGCCCGCCCTGCTGAAAATACATAATCTGGAGCAGGGTGGGCTCCAGTGCTGACATCACCGGCAGGAGGTGTTTCAGCTGCTGGGATGGCTCCCACCCATTGTTCGCTCTGTGGAGGGTAGACATAAAGGAGGCTGAACAAGAGAGGGCTGGAGGTAGACCAGAGAGGGCTGGAGGCGGGGTGGACACATTCAAACAGTGATGACTCATTACTGAGTATGTCCTTCTGGACTCCTTATTCATAGATTTTATAAAGTCTTTTTTACAACTTACAGGGGGGCTAAAGACATGGGGGACTCCTTCCCTGAATGCAGCAGACACGCTGCATGCAATGCTGCATTCAGTTAGATTTGCACCAGGGGGGTGACGGGTCCTCTTTAAGAGTCATGAGGCAGCTTTGGTACTGGGCAAATCAAGCGGGTCCTAGGGATGATGTTCATTAACTCTGAAATTGAATATACTGGAACTTCTGAAAATAACAGATTCATTAAATCAATCTTCAATCTTAGCATTTTGCTATTTTTGTTTGTTTGTTTTTTCTATTTCGTGATTTGTATGTACTGCTGAAAGCCTAGAATAGGTAATGCAGGGCACCAATCCAAAGTTTAAAGAAAAGTATTGTTGCCTACTGGATATTTTCTTACTAATTGAAACCAAATAGTAAAACATTTTGTTTTGTACAAGTTTTTAATTTTATTTTCTGCGCAGCCATTTTCCCGTTGAAAGATATTTTTCTGTATCACCTGCATTTACCCAAGGAAAACATGTAAACAGAGATGTTTATACCCTCTGCGAGAAAGTGTTCTAGGCATGCTCTATGATTAGTGCTATGAATATTATGGAAGGAGTAAACTGTCCAATTTATGATGCATTGTATTGAACATGGCAAAGTTTCAGACTATATTGCATTAATTTACACTGTCACATTATTCAACACACTTTATAAATATGCCCCATTATTTATCCTTCCAATAAAACCAAAATGTCAACATGAAACATTTGAGGCATTTCCCTGCAGAATCAGGGTTCACTATTTGGACATAAACATCTCGATCAGCAAGACTGTCGCCAGTAAAACAACAATACTTATACTCACCTCTGGTGCCATCATTTTTCCAGCAGTTTTGGCACTTTACCGGGGCTCATATGAGATTGTCACACGAGCCCTGCAGCAATCAGCATTGACTTCACTCTTCCCGCCTTCAAAAGTATAGGTATCTAGAGAAAGGGAGCCGGCAGCCGTAGCTCTGTCTTTCTCTTGATGTCTAATTCATCCAAAGTCAGAAAGACTAAAGTCAGTGCTGATTGGCTGCAGGGCTCGTGGGAGACAAGTCTTGTCACTGGCTGTTGAGATTTTAATAATTGGCCAATTTGTGCACTAATTACATTATTTTTAAACATCATTTCTATAGCAGTAATGCAATTCAATTTAGTATATTGAATAAGGAAATAAAAAGAGAGATCAACGTGAGCGCTGCAATCAATCTGGCTCTGTTTGATTCCAATCAATAAGCACGCACCAGCCTGGCCACAGGTATACCATGAAGAAAAGAAGGAAAGAGGGCGGTTTACTGATAAAAGTCCAATGTATTTATAAAAATAACAGATCCATATCAGAAAGAGAGGATTGCATCTTATGCATTTCAAGCTCAAAGAACTATGATTAAGAATGCTCTTTGCCAGTGGCGTAACTTCAGGCCCAGGGGCCCCGATGCGAAAGCTCCAACGGGGCCTCCAATTATTGCAAATCTTTAATAGCATTAGTCTTTTTCTATAGGCCAAAGAGACTTTTGGGGCCCAGGTGTGATCACAACCCCTGCACCTACTGTAGTTACGTTCTGCTCTTTGCGCTCAAATGCATAAAATAGATTTCAGATGGATCTGTCATTTTTATTTGAAAATTGGATTTTTATTAATAAGCCACCCTCCTCCTTCTTTTCTTCTTATAGTCAATGTTTACATATTATAGCATTTCAGAATGCAGCTTTATTTTCTTGGTTATATTGTCTAGGTGTCTTGGTTTGTATCTATTCACAATTGTCTTATTCTTGGAGGCGCTAGTCAGTTTTTTTTTATATTTGAGGCTTAGTTTGATGGTTGTGCTAGAAGCTGTAGTGCATTGCCGGTGTCACTCTCTGCATCTATCTCCACCCCCTGATGATTCGTTCACAGTTTGAAGCTATGGCAACAGAAGAGATAGAAGGAGTGTGTCAGTGCTGTACTCACCTCGCGCCCAGCATCCATCACCCAGGATCTAGGAATTCTTCAGAGGGAACAGTGATGCAAGAAACTGACAAGCACCTGCTTGGCTGATGGGCTTTCATGGATTGTCCAATTTATGTGCTAAGTACCTTCATTTTTATAAATATACTAGATGGGTGCCAGATTTTATTGCATCGGGAGGGCAGTGAGGTCACAATGGGGTTGGGGCTCTGTGGCACTGGAGGGAGCAGCTGTCTCCCCCCATGCACTCTCCCCTCTGTCTGCTCTCTCTTTCCCCTGTGTACGATCTCTCTCCCCCTGTTTGCTGTCTTCTCCCCTCTGTGCTCTCTCCTTTGAGCTGTCTCTCCCTACGTGCTCTCCCATGTGTGCTGTCTCTCTCCCTCCTTGTGCTGTCTTCTCCTCTCTTGTGCTCTCTCCTTTGAGCTGTCTCCCCATGTGCTGTGTCTATCCCCTGTGATATCTACTCCCCTCATGTGCTCTCTACTTTGACCTGTCTCCCCCCTTTGTGCACTCTTCCCCCAGTTTGCTGACTTCTCCCCTCTGTGCTCTCTCCTTTGAGCTGTCTTTCTCTGTTTGCTCTCCCATGTGTACTGTGTCTCTCCCCCCCACTGTGGTGTCTTCTCTCCTTATGTGCTCTCTCCTTTGACCTATCTTCCCCTTTTGTGTGCTCTCCCCCCCTGTTTGCTGTCTTCTCCCCTCTGTGCTCTCTCCCCCGTTGGCTGCTTCTCCCCCTGTGGGCTGTCTCTTCCCCCTGTGCACTCCCTTTTTCCCTATGTGCTTTCTCTCCCCTTGTGTTGTATCTCTCGCGTGCATGCTCTCTCACTACTGTGCGCAGTTTCTGCCCCCTTGTGATTTGTCTCTCCTCCAAGTGCACATTCCTTGCTGTGTGCTGTCTATCCCCTTGTACCATCTCTCCCCCCTTGTGTGTTCCCCCCATAGTGAAAAAAGATGAGGAGCAGCATGGGTGCGCATGGGTGCCAGGTCATGCCAGCGCTATCTTTGCCCAGGACCTCACCGCCAAATGACTAACTGCGCCTGCAAAGAAATCTGGCTGGCTGCAGGCTGCGTATGCATCAGTAGGTTGACAGTCGGTTTCGGGTGCCATCGTGTTAGGGGTCGGCAGCACCACTGGCGGTATTGTTTGAGGGGTCATTACCAACAGTGGGCACCATATTTGGACACCCAGCACTTGTTTGTGCAAATATGGTTGCCAGTGCATGATATCGGGACAAAATGATGTGCATGGCAGATGGAATAAGGTAATTATAAAGATAGACGACACATAACAGTAATGCACTTCAAATTTCATTTGATCAATGTTTGTAAAAATCTTGGTGCTTACAGAGTGCTACTGTATCCTTTTGTGTATTATGCAGTCATGACAGCTTGCACTTGTTCACACTTCCTTTATTCTGTTTGGAGGTGCTGGTCTGTTTTTTTTGTAGCTGATAAAACAATTTTAGAGGAAGATGTAGTGTATCTCATATTTGCTAGAAGTATTGTATTATGTATACTCTAATTTCCCTTGGGATCAATAAAGTGTATCTGATCTTATTCTTTTCTGATTCTCATTGTTTTGGTTTTGATTCCCATTAAGAATTTTTTCATACCCTCATAAGATTTCAACTAGCTCTTAGGCTGCTTTCACATTACGATATTCGGATTTCCGATGCTGTCCGATAAAAATCGGACAGCATCGGATCCGAATTTGGCCCCATGCAGCCCTATGGGCATCGGACCGAATCGGATGTGCACTAAATGCCATCCGATTTGGTCCGATCCGATTCTGTCCAATTATTTTATCGGTGCAAAAATCGGAGACTGCTCCGATTTTTGCACCGAAAATAAAATCGGACAAAATCAGATCGGACCAAATCGGATGGCATTTAGTGCACATCGGATCTGGTCCGATCAATTTAGCATGGGGCCCTATGGAGAGGGGTCCGGGGAAACATCTGATGTCTCATCGGACCCGATTTTACTGTGCTGAGCATGCTCAGTACAGTAAAACTTCTCCAAACTGGGAGAGAGGGGGTTAAAAAAAAAAAAAGTTCATGCTCACCTCTCCCCGAGCCCCCGCCGTCTTCCTGCAGGCTCCCGGTGGCTCCCGCAGGCTCCCGGTGTCTGCAGAGGTCTTCTACTGCAGTATAGGACCTGCGGTGATGTCACAGTCACGTGACCGCAGGTTACCATGGTGTAACCTGGTGTCACGTGACTGTGACATCACCGCAGGTCCTATACTGCAGTAGAAGACCTATGCAGACACCGGGAGCCTGCGGGAGCCACCGGGAGCCTGCAGGAAGACGGCGGGAGACGGCTGGGGCTCGGGAGAGGTGAGCATAAACTTTTTTCATTTTTTTTTTTTCCTGGAGGCTACGATTAATGCCGGAATCGGATGCCTATTTGGTATCCGATTCCAGGCATCAGAAGGGAGCCGATGCTGTCCGAATTTATCGGACAGCATCGGCTCCCTTCAAAAATCGTAATGTGAAAGTAGCCTTACTCATTAAATTTGGGATGCAGTTAGGCATAATAGGATTACTACAACCCCCGGCAAAAATTATGGAATCACCTGGCTCGGAGGATGTTCATTCAGTTGTTTCATTTTGTAGGAAAAAAGCAGATCACAGACATGGCACAAAACTAAAGTCATTTCAAATGACAACTTTATGGCTTTAAAAAACATTAAAAGAAATCAAAATAAAAAATGTGGTAGTCAGTAAGGGTAATTTTTTTCAGACCAAGCAGAGGGAAAAAATTATGGAATCATGAAAAACAAACACACAAAAGAACACTCCATCACTAGTATTTTGTTGCACCACCTCTGGCTTTAACAACGGCTTACAGTCTCTGAGGCATGAACTTAATGAGTGAAAAACAGTACTCTTCATTAGTGATGAGCGAGTACTAAAATGCTCGGGTGCTCGAAGCTCGGGCCGAGCATCCCGAGATACTCGTGTACTCGGCCCGAGTAACGAGCCCAATGTTATCCTATGGGAGACACGAGTATTTTTATGAAATGACTGCCGGCAGCATGGAAAAACCCTAAAAATGTCACAAAAGTCTCAGAAGAGTGCTGAAATGACATGGCAACACCATGGGGAAGACCCCTGGAAGCATCTCTCACTCAAAAGTCACAGCTGTGAACAATGTTGTCCGAGTTTCACGCCAATTTTACGGAGTCTTCTGAAAACCTTCCAAAATTACACCAAAATGAATATTTAGGGTGGAAATGTTAAGGGCACATACCCAATAGTGAGATAAAGCTGGTGTATGTCACTTTTTGTGATTACATGAAAGATTTTACGTGAAAACATTGTGCGACACTCCGATGACCCTGACAAGAGACGTACATGAAGCCCTGTCTAGAAATAAAGTGCCCATTTTGAGGAACACGGTCTATTGTAGTATCTTCCTTTGCCAGGGCAGTCCAAAATTGGGAGGTTCACCAATGCCCCTGGATACAGACATGCAGAATGGCCTGTAAACAAGAACTGGGTGTATTGTAGTATAGCCCTTTGGCCAGGGCAACCAAAAATTGGGAGGGTCAACAATGACCCATGCATTCAGACATGTAGTAGGGCCTGTAACCCTCAAGTGGGTGTATTGTAGTATAGCCCTTTGGTCAGGGCAGCCAAAAATTTGGAGGTTCAACAATGACCCATGCTTACAGACATGTAGTAGGGCCTGTAACCCTCAAGTGGGTGTATTTTAGCCTAGGCCTTTGGCCAGGGCAGCCAAAAATTGGGAGGTTCAACAATGACCCATGCATACAGAAATGTAGTAGGGCCTGTAACCCTCAAGTGGGTGTATTGTAGTATAGCCCTTTGGTCAGGGCAGCCAAAAATTGGGAGGCTCCTCTTTGTCCCTGGATGGAGACGTGCAGGAGGGCCTGTTAAGAAGAACTGGGTGTATTGTAGTATAGCCCTTAGGTCAGGGCAGCCAAAAATTGTGAGGCTCCTCTTTGTCCCTGGATGGAGACGTGCAGGAGGGCCTGTTAAGAAGAACTGGGTGTATTGTAGTAGAGCCCTTTGGTCAGGGCAGCCAAAAATTGGGAGGTTCAACAATCACCCATTCATACAGACATGTAGTAGGGCCTGTAACCCTCAAGTGGGTGTATTGTAGTATAGCCCTTTGGTCAGGGCAGCCAAAAATTGGGAGGTTCAACAATAACCCATGCATTCAGACATGTAGTAGGGCCTGTAACCCTCAAGTGGGTGTATTGTAGTATAGCCCTTTGGTCAGGGCAGCCAAAAATTTGGAGGTTCAACAATGACCCATGCTTACAGACATGTAGTAGGGCCTGTAACCCTCAAGTGGGTGTATTGTAGTATAGCCCTTTGGTCAGGGCAGCCAAAAATTTGGAGGTTCAACAATGACCCATGCTTACAGACATGTAGTAGGGCCTGTAAACCTCAAGTGGGTGTATTGTAGTATAGCCCTTTTGTCAGGGCAGCCAAAAATTGGGAGGTTCAACAATGACCCATGCATACAGAGATGTAGTAGGGCCTGTAACCCTCAAGTGGGTGTATTGTAGTATAGCCCTTTGGTCAGGGCAGCCAAAAATTGGGAGGCTCCTCTTTGTCCCTGGATGGAGACGTGCAGGAGGGCCTGTTAAGAATAACTGGGTGTATTGTAGTAGAGCCCTTTGGTCAGGGCAGCCAAAAATTGGGAGGCTCCTATTTGTCCCTGGATTGAGACGTGCAGGAGGGCCTGTTAAGAAGAACTGGGTGTATTGTAGTATAGCCCTTAGGTCAGGGCAGCCAAAAATTGTGAGGCTCCTCTTTGTCCCTGGATGGAGACGTGCAGGAGGGCCTGTTAAGAAGAACTGGGTGTATTGTAGTAGAGCCCTTTGGTCAGGGCAGCCAAAAATTGGGAGGCTCCTCTTTGTCCCTGGATGGAGACGTGCAGGAGGGCCTGTTAAGAAGAACAGGGTGTATTGTAGTGTAGCCCTTTTGTCAGGGCAGCCAAAAATTGTGAGGCTCCTCTTTGTCCCTGGATAGAGACGTGTAGGAGTACCTAAAAACATTTTTCCCATTGAAAAGGAGCGGGTCTCCTGTCGTTGTAATGCCCATTCTAACAGAATGGGCTAAAAAATTTACCACTGCGGGTATACCTCAAACAAGAGCCTAACTATTCTAACGCTCATCATGGTGTCACATGAGGAGAAGGAGTAGCAGTCCAGCGATTAGCCAAAGTACGGAAGTGTGTACCCATGGGTGAGTGGAGAGGTACATGTCAAATTCAAATAACAAAATAAAATTCAGTTGTCATTTGCTGGTGGTGTGGTGAAGTCTGGCCCAATCCAACCCTTGTTCATCTTGATCAGAGTGAGCCTGTCCGCATTTTCAGTTGACAGGCGGGTGCGTTTATCAGTGATGATTCCACCTGCTGCACTGAAAACACGCTCTGATAAAACGCTAGCGGCAGGGCAGGCCAGGACTTCGAAGGCGTAGAGAGCCAATTCATGCCACGTGTCGAGCTTGGAGACCCAATAATTGAAAGGCACCGATGAATCTCGCAGTACAGTTGTTCGATCTGCAAGGTACTCCTTCAGCATCTGCCCGAACTTAGCATTTCTGGTGGCACTACCCCGCACCTCAGGGGCTGTGGTACGTGAGGGGCTGAGAAAACTGTCCCACATCGTAAAGACAGTTCCCCTGCCTCTGGCGGATTGGACTTGTGCCCCTCTCGGCCGTACGCCTTGGTTGTCCATCGAATCCTGACCTATGCCGCTAGCGTTTTGTGAGGGGAAGGATTTCACAACTTCCGTGACTATGGCCCTCTGGAACTGCAGCATTTTGGCTGACCTCTCCGCCTCAGGAATGAGAGACATAAAGTTCTCCTTGTAGCGTGGGTCTAAGAGTGTTGCCAACCAGTACTGATTGTCGGCCAAGATGTTCTGAACGCGAGGGTCACGAGACAGGCAGCTTACCATAAAGTCAGCCATGTGCGCCAGACTCTTAACAGCCATCACATCAGTATCCAGACCAACACGATGACTGAACATGCTGTCCTCCTCCTCCTCCTCCTCCTCCTCCTCATCTCCCCTGTCCTCTGGCCAGCCACGCTGAATCGAGGGTATGACTGGTGTGCATGTCATATCCCCAATTTGGCCTGAGAGTTGCTCCATGTCTTCATCCTCCTCCTCCTCCTCCTCGTCATAGTCCTCCACTACACGTTGTGATGACATGAGGCTGGGCTGTGTGTTTTCACCCACACCCACTACAGTTTCTTGCTCTAAGTCATCGCGCTCTGCCTGCAATGCATCCTCTTTTATTTTCAGCAGAGACCGTTTTAGAAGGCAGAGTAGTGGTATGGTGACGCTAATAATGGCGTCATCACCGCTCACCATCTTGGTGGAGTCCTCAAAGTTTTGGAGGATGGTGCATAGGTCTGACATCCATCTCCACTCCTCAGGTGTTATGTGTGGAGTTTGACCCATTTCCCGACGGCTTAGGTGATGCAGGTAGTCCACAACTGCCCTCTTCTGCTCACATATCCTGACCAACATGTGCAGCGTTGAATTCCAACGCGTGGGGACATCACACACCAGTCTGTGGGCCGGAAGACGCAAACGGCGCTGAAAGCTTGCAAGGCCGGCTGAAGCAGCAGGTGACTTGCGAAAATGTGCAGACAGACGCCGAACTTTTACCAGCAGGTCAGACACCTCCGGGTATGACTTCACAAACCTCTGAACCACCAGGTTGAGCACATGGGCCACGCATGGAACATGCGTCAGCTGCCCTCGCCTCAAAGCTGCCACCAGGTTCCGGCCATTGTCACACACGACCTTTCCTGGCTTTAGGTTCAGAGGTGTGAGCCAGTGATCTGCCTGCTGTTTCAGAGCTGTCCACACCTCTTCTGCATTGTGGGGTTTGTCACCTATGCAGACTAGCTTCAGCACAGCCTGTTGCCGCTTTGCAGAGGCAGTGCTGCAGTGCTTCCAGCTTGGGACTGGTGTGGAGGGTACAGTGGATGAGGATGCGCAGGTGGAGGAGGAGGAGGCTGAAGAGCATGACATTCCGGAGCTGTAGAGTGTCAGTGAAACCATGACAGAGGTAGGGCCTGCTATCCTTGGTGTGGGAAGGACGTGTTCCGTCCCTCGCTCAGACTGGGTCCCAGCCTCCACAATATTAATCCAGTGTGCCGTCAAGGAGATGTAGCGGCCTTGCCCACAAGCACTTGTCCACGTGTCTGTGGTTAGGTGGACTTTGGCTGAAACAGCATTGTTCAGGGCACGTGTGATGGTGTTGGACACGTGGTTATGCAATGCGGGGACGGCACATCTGGAGAAATAGTGTCGGCTGGGGACCGAGTAACGTGGGACAGCAGCCGCCATCAGGTCGCGGAATGCATCCGTCTCCACCAGACGGAAAGGCAACATTTCTAGCGCTATGAGTCGCGAAATGTGAGCATTGAGGACTGTGGCAGCGTATTTGCGCCTGCGTTCAAATGTTTGCTGTATGGATAATTGAACGCTGCGCTGGGACAAGGACGTGCTTGATGGTGGCGTAATTTGTGCTTCAGCAACTTCAGGTGCAGGACCGGAGGCTTGTTCGCGGCCAGCATGGACAGGGGATTGGCTTGCATGCACAACAGCCGAAGACGTAGCAGTGACATCAGCACGCACCGCTCCTCGACTCTGTGGTACTTCCCACAAAGTCGGGTGCTTGGCTTACATGTGCCTGATCATGCTGGTGGTGGTCAGGCTGCTAGTTTTCGTACCCCTGCTGATAGTGGCATGGCAGGTGTGGCAAATGGCCTTTTTAGAGTCTTCTGGAGCCAACTTAAAAAACTCCCAGACTCGGGAAGACCGAACATTTGCACAGGCACCTTGAGTCGTGTTGTTGTTCCGGGGAACGGTTGCCTGCCTTCTGCCTGCGGACGCACCCCTGCTTCATATTGGCTGTTGTGATGCTACGCCTCCCTCCCCCTGTGCACTGCTGTCTTCGCTCTGCATATCCTCCTGCCATGTAGGGTCAGCTACTGGATCATCCACCACGTCGTCTTCCTCTTCCGCACCCTGATCCTCCTCCTGACTTCCTGGCAATTGTGTCTCATCATCGTCCACCCCTTGTTGAGACACTTTGACAACGTTCCGTTCGTCATAACGTGGCTGCTCAAATATTTGGGCATCTGTACATACCATCTCCTCATGATCCACTTCAAGAGGAGGTGGCGACAGGCCAGATTCTGCGAATGGATACGTGAACAGCTCTTCCGAGTGTCCTAGTGTGGGATCTGTAATGTCCGTGGACGTGTAATCGGCCAGGTGGTAGGAAGGAGGATCAGGTTGGGAAATGTGCGGTGCAGTATCACGGCTACTGACAGTTGACCGTGCGGAAGACAGGGTGTTTGTGGAGGTGCCCATCTGACTTGAAGCATTATCCGCTATCCAAGTAACAACCTGTTGACACTGGTCTTGGTTCAACAGTGGTGTACTGCTGCGGGCCCCAAGAATTTGGGACAGGACGTGCGAGCGAGGAGATGTGGCCCTTTGTTGTTGCGAAATGAGTGCTTGCACACGACCACGGCCTCTGCCTGTACCACCATCACGTCCACTTCCTTGTTCCTTGCCAACGCCCTTGCCAACGCCTTTGCGCATTTTGCCTGTATAGAGCGACAACTGCCTGGTGACTGTGGAGGTCACAGGAGATTAGGATTTTAGTTCCCTAACCTGTATAAAGGTATGACGTACAACAGTGTGGTGACTGTTGAGATGACAAGAGTTAGGATTTTAGTTCCCTAACCTGTAGAAACGTATGACGTACAACAGTGTGGTGACTGTTGAGATGACAAGAGTTAGGATTTTAGTTCCCTAACCTGTAGAAACGTATGACGTACAACAGTGTGGTGACTGTTGAGATGACAAGAGTTAGGATTTTAGTTCCCTAACTTGTAGAAACGTATGACGTACACCAGTGTGGTGACTGTTGAGATGACAATAGTTAGGATTTTAGTTCCCTAACTTGTAGAAACTTATGACGTACAACAGTGTGGTGACTGTTGAGATGACAAGAGTTAGGATTTTAGTTCCCTAACTTGTAGAAACTTATGACGTACAACAGTGTGGTGACTGTTGAGATGACAAGAGTTAGGATTTTAGTTCCCTAACTTGTAGAAACGTAAGACGTACAACAGTGTGGTGACTGTTGAGATGACAAGAGTTAGGATTTTTGTTCCCTAACTTGTAGAAACGTATGACGTATAACAGTGTGGTGACTGTTGAGATGACAAGAGTTAGGATTTTAGTTCCCTAACTTGTAGAAACTTATGACGTACAACAGTGTGGTGACTGTTGAGATGACAAGAGTTAGGATTTTAGTTCCCTAACTTGTAGAAACGTATGACGTATAACAGTGTGGTGACTGTTGAGATGACAAGAGTTAGGATTTTAGTTCCCTAACCTGTAGAAACGTATGACGTACAACAGTGTGGTGACTGTTGAGATGACAAGAGTTAGGATTTTAGTTCCCTAACTTGTAGAAACTTATGACGTACAACAGTGTGGTGACTGTTGAGATGACAAGAGTTAGGATTTTAGTTCCCTAACCTGTAGAAACGTATGACGTACAACAGTGTGGTGACTGTTGAGATGACAAGAGTTAGGATTTTAGTTCCCTAACTTGTAGAAACTTATGACGTACAACAGTGTGGTGACTGTTGAGATGACAAGAGTTAGGATTTTAGTTCCCTAACTTGTAGAAACTTATGACGTACAACAGTGTGGTGACTGTTGAGATGACAAGAGTTAGGATTTTAGTTCCCTAACCTGTAGAAACGTATGACGTACAACAGTGTGGTGACTGTTGAGATGACAAGAGTTAGGATTTTAGTTCCCTAACTTGTAGAAACTTATGACGTACAACAGTGTGGTGACTGTTGAGATGACAAGAGTTAGGATTTTAGTTCCCTAACTTGTAGAAACGTATGACGTATAACAGTGTGGTGACTGTTGAGATGACAAGAGTTAGGATTTTAGTTCCCTAACCTGTAGAAACGTATGACGTACAACAGTGTGGTGACTGTTGAGATGACAAGAGTTAGGATTTTTGTTCCCTAACTTGTACAAACTTATGACGTACAACAGTGTGGTGACTGTTGAGATGACAAGAGTTAGGATTTTAGTTCCCTAACCTGTAGAAACGTATGACGTACAACAGTGTGGTGACTGTAATGGTTTGAAGAGAGGATTTTAGTCCCTAACCTGTATTAAGGTAGTACGTACACCTGTCTGGTGACTGTTTTGATGACAAGAGTTAGGATTTTAGTTCCCTAACCTGTATTAAGGTAGTACGTACACCTGTCTGGTGACTGTAATGGTTTAAAGAGAGGATTTTAGTCCCTAACCTGTATTAAGGTAGTACGTACACCTGTCTGGTGACTGTTTTGATGCCAAGAGTTAGGATTTTAGTTCCCTAACCTGTATTAAGGAAGTACGTACACCTGTCTGGTGACTGTAATGGTTTGAAGAGAGAATTTTAGTCCCTAACCTGTATTAAGGTACTAAGTACAAGAGTGTGGTGACTCTAATGGTCACAGAAAAGCTTGGATTCCAATCTGTATCACCCTGCCTATATCCTCCTAGATTAGTCCTGAGAAGGACTGTTGTGGTCAGCAGCAGTTTGCAGCCCTGATCCGGATCTACCTATGAGGGCCGCAAATCTGTCCCTAATCAGCAGCAGACACTCTCCCTACACTCACTGTCTGGAAGGCTGTGTGCCGAGCACAGCGCGCCGGGACTTATAAAGGCTCGGTGACGCTGTGCAGGCCGGCCAATCACTGCTATACCACAACTAACAGGGCTGTGGCATTGCAGTGGTCTGTCAGCCAATCCCTGCACGTGGGATGGCTCTCAAAAGAGCGCCAACATGGAGAGATGACGACCACGAGCACAGCACGAGTATCGCGAGATTACTCGGTGCTCGGCGAGTCGCCCAAGTACAGTGATACTCGTGCGAGTAACGAGTAGTGCCGAGCATGTTCGCTCAACACTACTCTTCATCAATCTGGCTCCAACTTTCTCTGATTGCTGTTGCCAGATCAGCTTTACAGGTTGGAGCCTTATCATGGACCATTTTCTTCAACTTACACCAAAGATTTTCAACTGGATTCAGATCTGGACTATTTGCAGGCCATGACATTGACCTTATGTGTCTTCTTTCAAGGAATGTTTTCACAGTTTTTGCTCTATGGCAGGATGTATTATCATCTTGAAAAATGATTTCATCATCCCCAAACATCCTTTCAAGTGATGGGATAAGAAAACTATCCAAAATATCAATGTAAACTTGGGCATTTATTGAAGATGTAATGACAGCCATCTCCCAAGTGCCTTTACCTGACATGCAGCCCCATATCATCAATGACTGTGGTAATTTGCATGTTCTCTTCATGCAGTCATATTTAGAAATCTCATTGGAACGGCACCAAACAAAAGTTCCAGCATTAATGATGGCTTATGTTTAGCTTTTCTGTATGTAAATCCCATTTCCTTTAGGCGGTTTCTTGCAGTTCGGTCAAGGACATTAGCTCCAGTTTGTCATATTAAAAGGCTTGTTAAAGAGTTGATTATGACTTTAAGGATTGCTACCCTTATTGGGTGTCATTAGAGTTTTTCACTTCCTCACTGAAGTGACAATTTCCATATTTCCCAGAGGAGCATTGCGGCTATAAGTCTCCATGAGGAGAATAGCTAGTCCCCCAGACGTCATCTCAGCCTCTCATACAGCTAGATTAGAATTCCCACACACTGCACTGATGAGGAGCAGTCACCCCAAAACGCAGTGTCTGCAGTTTGGGGTTCTGATCTGGCACAAATCCTAAGTCATACTAAAAGGCTTGTTAAACAGTCAATTATGACTTTAAGGATTGCTACCCTTATTAGAGTTTTTCACTTCCTCACTGAAGTGACAATTTGCATATTTCCCAGAGGAGCACTGCAGCTATAAGTCTCCTTACCAGCTTATCTGTCTCCCTATGCCAGCAGGCAGATTCCTCTCCTTGAGAAGAATAGCTAGTCCCCCAGATCAGAATTCCCACACACTGCACTGATGAGGGGCAGTCACCCCGAAATGCAGCATCTGCAGGTTGGGGTTCTGATCTGGCACAAATCCTAAATCATATTAAAAGGCTTGTTAAAGAGTCGATTATGACTTTAAGGATTGCTACCCTTATTGGGTGGCATTACAGTTTATCACTTTCTCACTGAAGTGACAATTTGCATATTTCCCAGAGGAGCATTGCGGCTATAAGTCTCCTTATCACCTTATCAGTCTCCTTATGCTGGCAGGGAGATTCCTCTCCAGGAGGAGAATAGCTAGTCCCCCAGATGTTGTCTCAGCCTCTCATACAGCCAGATCAGAATTCCCAAAACTGAACTGATGAGGGGCAGTCACCCCAAAACACAGCGTCTGCAGTTTGGGGTTCTGATCGGCCATAAATCCTAAGTCATATTAAAAGGCTTGTGAAAGAGTCGATTATGACTCTAAGGATTGCTACCCTTATTGGGTGGCATTAGAGTTTATCGCTTCCTCACTGAAGTGACCATTTGCAATTTATTCTTGTAGAAATTCTGACACTGTGAACTCTCTTTTTGATCATTATACAGTGGGTTAAATAAGTGTTTGATCCTTTGTTGATTTTGTAAATTTGCTCACTGACAAAGATATGAACCGTCTATAATTTTAAGGGTAGGTTAATTTTAACAGTGAGAATATAAAAAAATAAAGAAATTCTCATTGTCTAAATTATATAAATGTATTTGCATTTTGCAGAGGGAAATAAGTATTTGATCCCCTGCCAACCATTAGGAGTTTTATCTCTTACAGACCAGTTAGATTCTCCTAATCAACTCATGACCTGCATTAAAGACAGCTGTCTTAAATTGTCACCTGTATAAATGATTCCTGTCCACACACTCAATTAATCAGTCAGACTCTAACCTCTACAACAAGGGCAAGACCAAATAGCTTTCTAAGGATGTCAGGAAAAAGATCCTAGACCTGCACAAGACTGGAATGGGCTACAAATCGATAAGTAAGACAGTGGGTGAGAAAGAGACAACTGTTGGTACAATAGTAAAAAAATGGAAGAAATAGAAAATGATGGTCAATCGACAATGATCTGGGGCTCCATTCAAAATCTCACCCTGTGGGGTATAGAGGATGATAAAGAATGTGAGAGTTCAGTCTAAAACTATACGGGGGAAACTTGTTAATGATCTCAAGGCAGCTGGGACCACTGGCACCAAGAAAACCATTGGTAGCACATTACACTGTAAGGGATTAAAATCCTGCAGTGCCCGCAAAGTCCCACTGCTCAAGAAGGCACATGTGCAGGCGGGTCTGGAGTTTGCCAATGAACACCTTGGTGATTCTGAGAGTGATTGGGAGAAGGTGCAGTGGTTAGATAGACAAAAATTGAGGTCTTAGGCAGTAACTCAACTCTGTGTTCGGAGAAAGAGAAATGCTGCCTATGATCCAAAGAACAGTGTCCTCACAGTCAAGCATGGCGGTGGAAACATTATGTTTTGGGGGTGTTTCTCTGCTAAGGGCACTGGACTACTTCAACAAATACTTATTTCTCTCTGCAAAATGCAAATACAATTATATATATATATATATATATATATATATATATATATATATATATATATTTATTTATACAAATATAATTTAGACAACGTGATTTTCTGGATTTTATTTTTGACATTCTATCTCTCACTGTTAAAATTTACCTACCGTTAAAATTATAGACTGATCATGTATTTGTCAGTGGGCAAACTTACAAAATCAGCAAGGGATCAAATACTTATTTTTCCCACTGTAACCTTGTTTAGGGATATTGTTTTTCTGGTTGAATTGACTATTTTTGTATGATTTTCATCTTCTGGTGGAGGAGTGGCTTTGTTTTTGGGGTCTCTTATAATGAGTGTTACCGGGGGGTACCAGAGTATAATAATATGCAACATGGCTGAAGGAGTTATCACGACTAGAGTCATATCAATCTCAATGCAATTTTAATGATTTTTTAAGTACAACTTATGTTCCAATTTCAAACTCTGAATTGTGATATTCCAATTAATACTAAAATAATCAGAATGCTTTGAAAAGGTTTGGGACTTTCAATTATTTTATTAATTTTAGGTCTCTGTACATGAATCAAGGCAGCTCTTTTGGTTATGATACATTTTAATAAACTTTTAGCATATTCAATAAGATAGTTATTGCATTCTTTAGTAAATTCAATATCATCAGAAAATTACAATTTGAAGTTGACTCTTAAACCTTTATAACCTTCACAGGTAATGATTTTAATAGTTATTTATTAAGAAATCAAATGCAAATACTGTAATGCAGTAGGTGGTGGTGTTGTGTAGAGGGCTCAATAACGGAAAAGCTTGTAGGGGTCAGTAGTTAACTTTGTTCCTCTCTTTAGGACCGAGGTGCACTATATACAGTTGAAACCAGAAGTTTACAGTACATACACAAGACATATATGCATGTTTTCCTCATTATCTGGCGTGAAATCAGAATAAACTTTTCTTGTCTTAGGTCAATTAGGATTACCATACTTATTTATATTTGGCAAAGGCCAGAATAATTAAAGAGAATGTTTTAAGCCATTTTTATTACTTTCTGCAAAGTCACAAGTTTACATTCATTTCATTAGTATTTGGTATCATTGCTCTTATACTGTATGACTTAGGTCAAACATTTTGGATATCCTTCAGCAAGTTTCTCACAATAGTTTGTAGGAATTTGGGCTCTTTCCTCCTGAAGGAATTGGTGTAACTGAGCCATGTTTGTAGGTCACCTTGCTGACACTTGACTTTTCAGCTTTGCCCATAAATTTTCAATAGGATTGAGATCAGGGCTTTGTGGTGGCCTCTCCAAAACATTGACTTTGTTATCTTTAAGCCACTTTGTAACCAGTTTGGCACTGTGCTTTGGGTCATTGTCCATTTGGAAGATCCCTTTCTTCCGAAGCTTTAACTTCCTGACTATTCAAATGTTGCTTCAGTATTGTCACATAATCTTCTTTCCTCATGATGCCATCTATTTTATAAAGTGACCCAGTTCCTCCTGCAGCAAAACAGCCTCACAACATGATTGCTGTCCCCTTACAAGAGCTCCTAAAAGGAGAAATGTGGAGCAAGATGTGCAAAAGAACCTCCATTCAGTGGACACCAGAACAAGAACAGTCTTTAGAAGAACATAAGTTAAATTTAATTGAAGCCCCAATTTTCCTATTCAAACTACAATATTCCCTTCCACTTGTATATGGATGCCAGCCACATAGGACTAAGTGAAGAATGAGCCCAAGTCCAAGGCGACAAAAATAGTGTCATTGCCTATGCCAGCAGATCCCTTTAAGAAACTGAAAGAGATGATCAGAATTTCAGTGTGTTTAAGTTGGAATTCCTTACACTAGTGTGGGCAGTCACAAACAAATTTAAGTATTACTTGGCTGCAACTCCCTTCATCAGCTTCACTGACAACAACCCAATGTCCCGGTCACAGACTGCCAAACTTGGAGCCATTGAGCAGAGATGGGCCTTCCACTTGGCCAATTACCAATTTGTCCTGAAGTAAGGAGCAGGTTGATCTAATGCCAATTCTGATACCCTATCCAGACTGCCCACAACAGAAATACTCCGTTATGATGAGGACAAGGACTATGTCACTAATTAGAATGTGCAGAGTCCCAAGACCTCTCATTTCTAAATCTAACCTTAAACCCCTGATGAGCCATGATTGGGCTGAAATTCAGGAGAGCAGAACATTCAGAACCCTATGGAAGTTGCTGGAATGTAGATAATCAAAACTACCTGTGAGCTACAGGCAATCTAACCCAGAACTTTATTGATTATGACAACAGAAAAAACATCTGCAGTACCACAAAGGAGTGTTAGTTCAATGCACTGTGAACCCCAACACTCATGAGAGTGTCTTCCGAATAGTCATACTGAGACAAGATGTTAACCTCATTCTAGACTCTTATCATGACAAGTCTAGACACTTCAGTTGTTAAAAGACAGATGACAATCTGAGAATGCTTCTTCTGGATAGGAATGCATCAAGACATTTAGAAATGGTGCCGATAATGTGTCCCATGTACTTTATGTAGCAGAGAAGGTATTGAACAAAGAGCACCGCTACATCCCATTGAAACTCACCATTCTCTGATGCTTGTTGCCTTTGACCACATGGCAATGCAACCCTGCCATACTGGATACCTCTATGTGCTGACTATCATTTACCACCACACAAAATTTGTTGTGGCCGTGCCTGTCAGAGATCAGATGGCTCAAATCACTGGCATGATATTTTGGAAACACTTTGTGAGACATTATGGATATTCCAAGCAGATCCTGGCAGATCAAGGTCCTGCATTTGAGTGTGACTTATTTCAAGAACTGTGTGCGCTCTACTGCTTCAAGAAACTTTGCACAACCGCTTACCATCTCCAATTCAATGACCTGTGCGAAAGAATGAACAAAACTTTGATATGTTGAAGAATGTTTAATTCCAAGAAAGGAAAGAATGGCCAGATGTGCTTCAAAAATTAATTTACTTGTACAACAATATCACCCACTGCTCCATCGGTTACACTCCATAACACTTCATGTTTGGTCATCTAGGGAAACTGCCTGCAGACCTCTAGTCAAATATTCAAGTAGTAGATAGCCATAATTCCCTCCCACAGGCAGATTGGGTTGCAGGTCACCATAACCAACTGCAAAAAGCTAACTAAATCACGGAAGACCAAACAAAAACTTTCCACCATAGGATGATTTCAATGCTACGGAAAAGGCCAAACCTTTAAAGATCAGAAACAGAGTTTGGGCTAAAAAGAATTGCCACTCTGACAATCTAAATGGCCAGTGGGAATCCTGCCCTTATATCATCACCAGTATCCCATTACCAAAGGTGGAAGTATACAAAATCGCCAGGGAGGGCACTAAACAGGAAGAGGTTATCCAACATAGCCAGATGAAGGCTTGCATTCCCAAGGAAATTCCTGTCCCTCCAGTTGCTACCACTGTTGCACAAGAAGAGGATTCCAGGGCCTCCACCATTCCACTTGTTTGGCTTAATGCACCCTATCTTCAGTTTATTATGCCAGCTCCTCCTTCTCCACTAGAGGGTGCTGAAATAGCTCCTGCACTAGATTGTCAATAGGTACCCTCTACAGTCTTGAAGCTGAGAGCATCATCCACCTATGAAGAGGCAGTGTCTGCTCTGCAGAGATCCAAACGAGCAACCAAAGGATCACTACCCACTCCTAACCAGGAATAATTGGTTGCTGTCTATATAAACAGGAGACGCTTTGCATGGGTGTCTCCAATACAGACATACTTTTACTCTGTAATGAGAGAGGCTCCGTAGTTTATGAGAGCCTTATTACTGCCACACTGTATTCTAGCCCCCCTAAAAACAGCTTGATGTAGAAAGTTTCTTTATCATCTGTGTGTTCCGATTGCACCTGGGGACCAAGCAAAAAGTTATAGTGGGTTAGCTGTCATACCGTTCCCCAATTAGTGGGGGTTATTCCTACAAGAACCTTCCATGGGACAAAAGAACTCCTTTATTATAGTTATATGTTGTTTTACCTTAGAATTCAGATGTTGCACACAATTATGTTTCTTCATAAGTCTTTAAGAAATCAAGAATTTTTAAGCAATTGTATACATTGAACGAATGTGTTTATATAGGTGTATGTTGTTTCCTTCTGTATTTTTAGATGCGGATGTGTCGGGGATGACGTGTCTCAAGAGGGGAAACCTGCACTTATAAAGTGGCCATACCCATGTGATACCAGAAAAATTGTGTTTCATGCCAATACTGTGATTTCTATTTCTATATTTATTGTGAGACCTGCTGTCAGGCATCACTGAAAGGATTAATCATCCCTATCTTTTCAGAGGCTTGGCCATGTTACCCAGCTCTGCTTAGTATACAAAAACATTCTTTGTCAATAAGCCAATAACTCCAGTTGTAAGGGTCACATGGGAGGGGGAAAAGCAAACTACAGCAAAAGAGTGGAAGGAAGCAGAGTCGGAAGGCATACTGCCCTGGAGAGAGAACATTGAACTGATGAACTCCATGTAGCAGAGATTACTATTGTACTTGGAGAAGGAATTGAGGATTACCAGAAGGATAGTCTGGGAACCAGTGAATAGATTTGATGAAAAAAATACCCCTCAGAGGTTTGTCTATCTACATGTCTGGGTCAACCTATGCAAATGTAAATGCAAAAACTGCACAACTGCTGACTACTATGTGTATATGTGGAGCCCACTGGGACGGGGTACTCGGTACCAGACCGGGGTATCACTGGGGTTATCACGGCAGTCTTGGTCCGGACCATGTCCCGAGCCCACAAGTAAAGGTGTTATTTACAGGGATAGTCGTGAAGCCACCCACGGGTTGTAGTCAATGGGAACCACCGCTGCTGTTTGCTTCTGCCAGGAGGATGGATGGTACTGCGGCTGGATGGATGAGCCCGCCGTGGGTCGGGATGCTCCTGGCAGGGTATATAGCAGTTTAACATGCAGGGAATCAAACACTGGAGACACTGGCAGGGTTCACCGGGTTTTACTTAAGTTCTTCACACTTCTTCAGTACAGTTTACAAAGTTGTTTCACAAAGTTAACTCCACACTTTCAATTAACCCTACTGCAGCCAGGTTCCTGCCTTAAGATCCTTCTCCGGCTTGATTCCTTCCAGGCTCTCCTACACTTCTCTTCTCCCTGTGTGCTGTATGGTAGGTCGCTCAAGTCCTTGTCGGCTTAACCCTGTGTACGGGTATGTCTAAGCTCTAGAGCCCTATGTGCAACTGTACCTCCTGCACGTGTGGTAGGATCTCTGACATGGAATCAGAGTTCCCCGCCGGAATGTCTGTCATCCAGCTTGTAGCTACGGTCACCTCAGAGCTGGCTCTCTGGTCCCGGCCTAGCCTTCCAGTGTCCCTATGTTTCAGGGGATCACCAGGCTCTTTCCTACCTGTGTGACTACAGTGTACATAGGGGATCCCTTCCTTCGTTCGTCCACTGGCACCGCTGCCGTGTTCCTCGGATCCAGCTGCACTGGTCTGATGCTCAGCTCCTCTTGGTCTTTACTGCTCGGCACCCTCTGGCCTAGTACTGCTACTTCCTGGTCTTCCCCTTATGTACCTGGTCAGTCACCTTGCCTACGTCCCACCCACTGTGACTGGCCCTACCACCCCTTGTCTGCCTAGAGTCCCGATCTCCAGGTTGGGTCTTGTGTCTGTGGGTGTGTTTGTGAAGGTGTTTGTACAAAACTGTCTCCACCTCCCTGGCTGCAGTTCTTACCTGTTGCCACCCTGGTCGCAAGGGTGCCACATATATAGTAATCCATCTTGTTCTCACCAGTAAAGAGACTGTTCATTTCCAAGTCATAGTTGGTTTCTTCATAATTGAAGATTAACTGCGGAAACAACTACAACCACCATCAGATCCTGCTCAAAGTGGCAGCTACTCTGCAAAACTATATCCCACTGTTGTATTCCTCCCTTATGTGTGCAATTTGAAGGGGATCCACCGTGAGAGTAAACTCGGCCACCATGAGGCAGATTACAGGCCACAGGGAGCACAACCACTGCAACGCACCACACAAAGTTACCACAATGCCATAATTTTTATGTATGCCCCTGCTTAAGTCACATGTCCTAACATTATAGGACAGGTTTTCTTCAGCATAACAAGAGAGTATCCATTTTAATTGTATAGTGATTACCTCTCTAGAGAAATTTACTGTGATTTCCTTTAGTTATTTCCTTTTTTCTATTTCTGGAGAACTTCTTTAAATAGACATCATAAATTCACATGTTTAAGTTCTGAAAATTGAGAATTTTATAGCAGAAGGGTAAAGTTATATTTAGGCTCCCTGCAGGTAGAAGTTGAACATGTTGCAACTAGCGTATAGGATGTTGAGATTTTCACTGCTAATGGTATGTTTCTGCTGTCAGAAGATGACTTTCAGTGACAAGAAAATTGCTATAGCAAAATTCAATCACCATAGTTTGTCTTGAATAATATACCTATGGGCAACTGCATTGCATATAGAGACAAAAACGTATATATTACTACTTTTTTATGCAGATGAAAATGTATAATTACAGCTAAAAATAATCTACATGATGGAGGAAGATCATACTTGTACCGCACATGACTAGGCTAAAAGTAATGCAGAACATGGCACTTTATCTCTTATCAGCTAGCACAATGCAAGTTACTTAACAGACTGCTTGCCTAATATGTTGTGCACTTACATAGCATGTATTGATAGATCAGCAATGGCATTTTTAGAATTTATTATTCAATTATCAGTAATGCTAGTCACACGACATTTAAGGACAATTTACAAGACAGATGTAGAAATCCCTTGTGGTTTGTATAAGCGTACTTTCATATTTTGGGAAGTCAAGTGTGGTAACAGATGGAACCCGGTGCAAGATTTGGATCTTGGCCCCTACTGCCACATGTGGGTAAGATGTATGAGCCCTTTTAGCTTTCTAAATCATATAAACACATATCTGTTGGTCCCCCTCCAATATGTAGTAATGTCCCTCATCTTGTACTAATGTCCCTTATCTTGGGCCATTTAAGGTATATATGTTACTTTTCCTGGTATATGTGTTTCAATCTAGTGTCCACCCATGTATGTATGTCCCCCTTCCTCGGCCCATCCTGGTATATATGGTCCCATCCAGTGTCCATTCTGGTCTATACAGTATGTCTCGCATTATGGACCCATCCTGGCATATATGCCCCTCATCTTGGTATATATGTCCCTTATCCTGAGATATAATGTATGTCCCTCTTCCTGGTATCCACTGTATGTCCCCATCCTGGGGCCACCTTGATATTTATACCCCCTATTCTGGGTCCATCCTGGTGTATATGTCTTTTATCCTGGTACACATGGCCATCATTCTGGTATATATTCTCCCCCCATTCTGGTATATATTGTATATGCCTTCCTCTTCAGGGTCCATCCCTGTGTATATGTCCCCATCCTGGTATTTATTTCCTTTTTCCTGGGCCCATTCAGGTATATATGTTCCCATCATGGTACATATATTCCTCATCCTGGGCTCATTCTGGTATATATGTTCCTTGTTCTGCATTAAAAAAAAACACCCACTACCCTCCTCTCCTTGACTATAGCTGAAAAAGGAGCCAGCAGCTGACATCAGTGTGCGTACCATGGCACATTACATTACTGCCATGGGCACACCATAGTCAGCTGCCAGCCTTAGACAGTGTGTATAGTGATACAAGTACCAGATGGGTCTTGGCATCGCTATACTCTTAGCTGAATTTGTGTCACAATAATGTTCTCACAATAAGACAACCAAGCCACTACATGCTACACTCTAATCTGGCTCCTTTTTTAAGAGTAATAAACAGAATCTTATTGTCTTCAATTGAAGTTACAAACAAATAGGGAGAAATCTGTAATGCTTGTATCTTCCCAGATTAAGGATACCACATGGGTCCAGGTGTGTCGATATGATACCCATACTTTCTCCACTAATTCTGCTTCTGTCTCAGAGCTGCTCCTAGAGACGATGACCTTGTGACAGTGTCCACAGCTGGGCATGCCTTTTTCCTCTAAAGTTCTTCTTACTGCTGGCCAACACCGTTTCCGCACCTTTCTCAGCCTTGCCTTGCTGGAGTTCCCACACTTCCCTGTCTATCTTTAAGTTTGCAGTTGAGCTATCTCTATTTCTCTTGATCCTGGTTCCCACACCACTTCACACTTTACCTCTCACTGTCATTTACCTCACACAACTCTACATGAACTTGAATCAGAACTCTTTGTCCACTGATCCCCAATCACTCCTCCCACTTGCTGAGTCAGTATTAACATTTTTGTCCCTAAATACTGAGTTATACAGCCCCTACAGGAATTACTATATAGGGAAAGAAAACCAGTGACCTCTTGTCTGGACGTTAGCACTACAGGTTACATTATAGGTACATCGTAATACTTCAATACAATAATGCGATCCATGTCTTCAGGGGAAACATGTCAGCCAGGCCACCCCCTTTCAAGCTGGAGGGGAGCCCAGGGCCTTTCAATCCCACCTCCCACCCACATCCAATACCATTAATTGCTTTACAAAAGCTAATAACACCTTTCCCTTTCTGGCCCTTTATTATCATTTCTAGTGATGAATATTAGACAGCACAAATATGTTGAAATTAAGCACTCTTGGTAAATTCACCGGACTCTGCTGCACCATAAGCATATCAAACATTAGAGCAGTACCAAAGTTCCTCCCTGAAACTCCAAAGTCAGGGATGTTGTCCAAGTGAATCACTACCTCCTCCTCATCGCCAACATCCACACACAAGGGAAACTTTTCCACCTTTGGCTGTCACTTTACTGGTGAACCAGCTCTTATCTGAGTAACTGGGGCACCTTCACCTTACTCCACAAGTTGCATAATAGGGCAAAGTCCAGCGCTATTATAACCAGATGTAACAGGTCCTTCACCACACGGACTTTATGGAATTTGGTATGGTAGTTTGTTTTTATGGTCACTCAGGCGGCAGGGTTGTCCTTGATATCTCGGTGGATACAGCAGATGCTACTCACTGAATAATAGCATAAATACAAATCTAATTCTTCAAACTAAAGGTTGTACTTTTAAGATACAGCTTTTATTTCAACAGTTAAAATCTAGACTATATGTCCCATATGTACCACGCACCTCTCTCCCCCACTGTACGTGTTCCTCATTGATGATAAGGAACTGTAAATAAAGCACAAGATCTTCTCTGGTGAGTACCGCTGGTCTTTTTTCTACAATGATTTATATATATTGTGATAGAGACACTCACGGGCTGCCAATTCCAGGTAGACACAGGAAGCCTTGCCGGGTAGATGTCAGGTTTATTTCTGTCATAAACCATATGAAAAACAACCAAACTGGGGATCAGCTTCTTAGGCTCAGAGCTGCACACTGCTCTCCTCCACTCTAAACTCACACACAAGAAAAAAAAACAGAGGTGAACATTTAACTTCTCTGACCACACCTCAGGGAGGGAGGAACATGCTGAATCAGCCCCAGCTCACATAATAGAGTTCATCAACCTGGCTGAAACATATCTCCCATCACGTACGGTACCAGTAATCATATTACACATTCCCCCCCTCTGCCCAAAGCCGGAGGTTTGGGCACCATCGGACACCAACACAGGGGAACCTAGACAGGGCATCTGCATTCCCATGGAATTTCCCGGGCCTGTGCTCAACGTGGAAAGTGAAATCTTGAAGAGCCAAAAACCACCGGGTCACTCTGGCATTCTTTCCCCGTCTGTCCCTCAGCCACGTCAGGGGCGCATGATCTGACACCAGCCTAAACTGTCGCCCTAGGAGGTAATACCGTAAAGTGTCCACTGCCCATTTGATGGCCAAACACTTCTTTTCAACAATAGCATAGTTCTTTTCGCAGGACGACAACTTTCTACTAAGGTACAGGATTGGATGTTCTTCTCCATGTACTACCTGGGACAGGACAGCTCCTAGCCCGACCTCTGACGCGTCGGTCTGGAGTACAAACTCCCTGCTGAAATCTGGTGCCATTAGGACTGGTCTGTTACACAGAGCTGACTTTAGGTCCTGGAAAGCCGTCTCAGCTTCCGAAGTCCACTTGGCCATGGAGGACTTCGTGCCCTTAAGGAGGTCAGTCAAGGGAGCGGCTTTCACAGCAAAGTTCGGGATGAATCACCGGTAATATCCGACAAGTCCCAGGAAGGCTCTGACTTGCTTTTTAGAGAGGGGTTGTGGCCAACTCTGGATTGCCTCCACTTTATTTAGTTGTGGCTTGATCTGGCCTCTACCGACAACATAACCCAAATACCTTGCCTCCTCCTTCCCGATGGCGCACTTCTTCGGGTTAATTGTGAACCCAGCGGTTCTCAGTGCCTCCAGCACCCTCTGGACCTTCTGCAGGTGACTTTCCCAGTCTGAGGTAAAGATCACTATGTCGTCCAAATAAGCTGCAGCGTACCTCTTATGCGGGGCTAGGATTCGGTCCATGGCTCTCTGGAATGTGGCCGGGGCTCCCTGAAGCCTGAATGGCATCCTTGTATACTGGAAACAACCATCAGGTGTAGAAAAGGCCGTCTTCTCCTTGGCACTCTGTGACATAGGTATCTGCCAGTATCCTTTTGTTAGGTCAAGGGTGGTGATGTACCTTGCTGGTCCTAACCTCTCGATGAGCTCATCGACTCGAGGCATCGGATAGGCGTCAAACTTGGAGACTTCGTTCAACTTGCGATAGTCATTACAAAACCGCCATGATCCGTCCGGTTTCGGCATCAGTACGATGGGACTGGACCAGCCACTCTTTGATTCTTCGATAACACCGAGATTCAACATTCTTGTCACCTCCTTCGAGATCACTTCTCAACGAGCTTCAGGGATGCGGTACGGCTTCAGGTTAACCCTCACGTGTGGTTCAGTCAGGATGTCGTGTTCCACAACCTGGGTACATCCCGGCAGGTCTGTGAAGAGATCCCTGTTCCGATGAAGCAACTCTTGACACTGTTGCTTTTGAGCCCTCGACAGTGCGTCCGCCACTGTGACCTCCATGATGTCGGCCTCCATCTTTCCCACCAGACAGGGGGTTTCCATAGGGTCTCTATCCTGCCATGGCTTCAGCAGGTTGACGTGGTATACCTGATAGGGCTTCCTTCTTCCAGGTTGGTGAATTTTATAGTTCACCTCGCCCACTTTGTCGACCACTTCATAAGGCCCTTGCCACTTGGCGAGGAATTTACTTTCGACTGTAGGGATCAATACAAGTACATGATCACCAGGACTGAACTTTCTCACCCTTGCAGAGCGGTTGTACACCCTTGCTTGCGCCTCTTGTGCTCGGAGCAAATTGTCTCTTACGATGGGCATCACCTCTGCGATTCTCGCCTGCATCTGAGCGACATGCTCCACGACACTACGGTGGGGGGTCACCTCCGCTTCCCACATCTCTTTTGCTATGTCCAAGAGACCTCGAGGATGATGACCATACAAGAGTTCAAATGGAGAAAATCCCGTTGAGGCCTGGGGAACCTCCCTGATAGAGAACATCAGATATGGGAGGAGACTGTCCCAGTCTCGACCGTCTTTCTCGACCACCTTCTTCAGCATGGACTTCAACGTTTTGTTGAATCTCTCCACGAGACCGTCTGTCTGCGGATGGTACACTGATGTTTTCAATTGGGTTATCTGTAGTGCTTTACACAGTTCCCTCATAACCTTGGACATAAAGGGGGTTCCTTGATCTGTCAAGATCTCTTTTGGAAGTCCTGTTCTTGAAAAGACGTGCACCAATTCTCGGGCTATAGTTTTAGCAGAGAAATTTCTCAAAGGTATCGCCTCCGGGTACCGAGTCGCATAGTCCAGGACTACTAAGATGTACTGGTGGCCTCTTGCAGACTTGACCAGGGGGCCCACCAGATCCATGGCAATTCGATTAAAGGGCACTTCTATAATTGGTAATGGCACTAGCGGACTTCGGAAGTGAGCAACGGGGGCAGTCAACTGGCAGGTGGGACACGACCTACAATAGTCTACAATCTCCCGATGACACCCAGGCCAATAGAACCTCTGAAGGATCCGCTCCTGGGTCTTATCTACCCCTAGGTGACCACCCAGGACATGAGAATGGGCCATGTCTAATACTTTGCGTTTATAGGGCCCTGGAACCAACAGCTGTTCTATCACCTCACCTCTCACCTGGGTAACCCGATATAGCAACTCTCTATTTACTGCAAAGTGAGGGAACCTGGTGTCAGCCCCCGGCTCCTGGGCAACCCCGTTTATAACAGTCACATTTTCAAAGGCCCCTTTCAGGGTCAAGTCCCTCTTTGAGCAGTCCCAAAATTCCCGCTGGATGTCATCAACTCCGGGAAGTCGGCTTCATGGGACTCCGGCTCATCGTCGTCACCAAGCAGCACTCCCAGGGGAAACTCATCTGCCTCCTGCAGCGGCACTGTCCCTGGCTGGGCTGCCTGTCCTTCACCAGGACCCTTCGATACCGCCCCCTTTTCCCAGAAGTCCCAAAACAAAGTAAAGTCCCGCCCGATTATCACCGGGTGCAATAAGTTTTCCACCACCCCAACTTCATGTGACTTAGTCCCGCAGTTTGTTTTTATGGTCACAATAGCAATGGGGTAGTTCTTGGAATCTCCATGGATACATCGGACACCCACCTTTTTTCCTGGTATCAGTCGATGGGGAAGTGTGGCCCTCACCAGGGTCACCAAACTTCCGGAGTCCAAGAGTCCCGTTACTCGGGCCCCATTCACTTCCACAAGACATTCCTGCGGGCCCTCTCTGGGTTCCCTGTCAATGCTGCAGACCGGGTAAGCATAATATGAGGAGCGCCGACCCAGGCTACAGTCTATTTGCTCAGTAGTCAGGGGACAACAGGCGGCTACATGACCAGGGCCTTGACACCTCCAACAGATTAACGGACCAGCTGGAGATTTTGTTACGCCTCCACTTGCCCCTTGTGACCTCGGGCTCCCTCCACCCGTGGCTCTATTACCCTTCCTTTGGGTGTCGGACGCGGTTTGTAGCCCCCCAATATTTCGTTGGCAAGTCCCGTGGCTTCCCTTGGGTACTATCCACCACCTGGTACCTCTCCACCAGTCCCACTAGGTCATCGGCATTCTGGGGGTCACCCTGAGCAACCCAGGTTTGCACTGGCTTTGGGAGGGCATGCACAAATCTGTCCATTACCACCCGCTCCACCATTTGCGCTGGTGTGGAGGTTTCTGGCTGCAGCCATTTTTGCACGAGATGTAGCAAGTCAAACATCTGGGAGCGAGGGGGTTTGTTGCCATGATAGGCCCATTGATGAACCCGCTGAGCTCTAACAGTCATAGTCACACCCAGACGTGCTAAAATCTCAGTTTTTAGCTTCCCATATTCACGAGCGTCCTGTAAAGCCAGGTCATAGTAAGCTTTTTGGGGCTCTCCCGTTAAAAATGGCACCAACACCTCCGCCCACTGTGCCGGTGGCAGCTTTTCTCGCTCTGCGACCCTCTCAAAAATTGTCAAAAAGGCTTCAACATCATCCCCCGGGGTCATCTTTTGGAGCGCCCGTCTTACCGCCTTCCTGACGCCGGAATCCTCATCTGGACCTGGAGGCGGGCCAGCTGCCCTTGCACGGGCTAGCTCAGTCAGGAGTTCCTGTTGCTGCTCCCGCTGCTGCTGCAACTGCTGAATCAAGAGTTGATTTGTTTCCTGTTACGCAAGCTGTTGTTGGTGTTGCTGCTGCTGCTGTTGCTGTTGGATCTGCACCAAGTGCTTAATCAGGTCCTCCATGCCGTCTGACTGTGTTTGCAGGCTTGTGGCTGCCTTCACCCAGGACATACAGGTCGTTTGTAGTGAATCCAGGCGCTTCCTGGGGGTCTATGCCCGCATTCTCCACCAAGTGTGATAGAGCCACTCACGGGCTGCCAATTCCAGGTAGACACAGGAAGCCTTGCCGGGTAAATGTCAGGTTTATTTCTGTCATAAACCATATGAAAAACAACCAAACTGGGGATCAGCTTCTTAGGCTCAGAGCTGCACACTGCTCTCCTCCACTCTAAACTCACACACAAGAAAAAAAAACAGAGGTGAACATTTAACTTCTCTGACCACACCTCAGGGAGGGAGGAACATGCTGAATCAGCCCCAGCTCACATAATAGAGTTCATCAACCTGGCTGAAACATATCTCCCATCACGTACGGTACCAGTAATCATATTACAATATATATATATACTAGATGGCGGCCCGATTCTAAAGAGTCGGGTATTCTAGCCTATGGTTTGCAGGGTATACGGGGGGCTCAGTGGTTAGCAGACTATAGAGCGGCTCAGTGGTTAGCAGAGTATACGGAGGCTCAGTGGCTCGTAGTCTGCCTCAGGGCAGAGTGCAGTGGTCAGGGGCAGAGTGCAGTGGTCAGGGGCAGAGTGCAGTGGTCAGAGGCAGAGTGCAGTGGTCAGGGGCCCGATGCAATAGCATCGGGAGCGCGGTGAAATCAATTGTGTGTATACAGGCGGGTCAGTGGGTAGCAGAGTATACAGGGGGCTCTGTGGTAGCAGAGTATAGAGGCGGCTCTGTGGGTAGCAGAGTATAGAGGCGACTCTGTGGATAGCAGAGTATGATGTGGCGGGAGTCTGGAGGGGTTAGGAGAGGTGGCGCTGGAGGGGTGAGGAAAGGTGCGGATGGAGGGGTGAGGAGAGGTGGTGCTGGAGGGTTGAGGAGAGGTGCGGTTGGAGGGGTGAGGAGAGGTGCGGTTGGAGGAGTGAGGAGAGGTGCGGATGGAGGAGTGAGGAGAGGTGCGGATGGAGGGGTGAGGAGAGGTGGCGCTGGAGGGGTGAGGAGAGGTGGCGCTGGAGGGGTGAGGAGAGGTGGGCGCTGGACGGGTGAGGAGAGGTGCGGATGGAGTGATGAGGAGAGGTGCGGATGGAGGGGTGAGGAGAGGTGAGGCGAGGTGGCGCTGGAGGGGTGAAGAGAGGTGGCGCTGGAGGGGTGAGGAGAGGTCCTGCTGGAGGGGTGAGGAGAGGTGGTGCTGGAGGAGTGAGGAGAGGTCCGGCTGGAGGGGTGAGGAGAGAGGAGGCTGGAGCGGTGACATCACCGCTCGGTACACCTGTCCTCCTCTAGGCTGCACACCTCTCTCCCTTCTTTCAGGCTGCACACCAGCTGGCTCCGTATCCTCAGGGCTACTTGGCCTACTGCTGGCGGTCCAGCACAGGGCTTACCCCCGGAGGCTCGGGCCAGTCTAGGAGCGGAGGCAGATCCGTGCGGCCGCCATTTCGCTGAGAACTATCAACAGCCCCGGGCACCGGAAGTGAGGGGGAGGAGCTTGCACCTGTGAAACCGGCGGGAGCGAGCACGAGGCACTCGGGAGACGACCGGAATTAGCCGGTCATCTCCCGAAGTGGTGTGTGGCGGGCGGGAGACGACCAGCTAACGCCGCTCATTTCATGGCCGTGATGTGTGTGTGTTTTGGGCAGTGTAGGGGCGGGCGTAAGCGTGGCGGGGCTGCCTGAGTCCCGGTCTGCTTAGGGGCGCCATGTTGGTCCACCGTGGGCGTGTGTAGCGCTGTGGTGACGTCACTTTGGCCATGACAAAGTGACGTAAGTGGTGGGCAAAGTGACGTAAGTGAGCCTTCGGGTTTTATATATATTAGATATACATATAGCAGCGCTATGGTATATGGTGGTACATTAAATGACATGTATAGCAATGCTATGGTATATGGGGGTACATTAGAGGACATGTATAGCAGCACTGTGGTATATGGCGGTACATTACAGTACATGTATATCAGCACTGTGGTATATGGCGGTACATTACAGTACATGTATATCAGCACTATAGTATATGGCGGTACATTACATGTATAGCAGCGCTATAGTATATGGCGGTACATTACAGTGTATGTATAGCAGCACTATAGTATATGGCGGTACATTACAGTACATGTATAGCAGCACTATAGTATATGGCGGTACATTACAGTACGTGTATAGCAGCACTATAGTATATGGCGGTACATTACAGCACATGTATAGCAGCACGATAGTATATGGCGGTACATTACAGTACATGTATATCAGCACTATAGTATATGGCGGTACATTACATGTATAGCAGCGCTATAGTATATGGCGGTACATTACAGTACATGTATAGCAGCACTATAGTATATGGCGGTACATTAGAGTACATGTATAGCAGCACTATAGTATATGGCGGTACATTACAGTACGTGTATAGCAGCACTATAGTATATGGCGGTGCATTACAGCACATGTATAGCAGCACGATGGTATATGGCAGTACATTACAGTACATGTATAGCAGCACTATGGTATATGGCGATACTCCGCTCCCCGCGGCTCCCCTCTTCTCCACAGTAAAAGTAAAAAAAATCCTCAGTGAGGATACTCACCTGTCCGCCGGCTCGCTCCACCACCATCTTCTAGGTCCTACAGGCGTTTAGGACCTGTGGTTGCCTGGGAAACCGATCAGCTGATCGGTCACATGAGCGCTAACTGCCGAGGGGCAGGATGGAGGATAATGACGGGGGGGGGGGGGGGGCAGGATTGTGTCGGGGGGCAGGATGGCAGGTGGGCAGGATGGAGCCGGGGGGCGGGGCAGGATGGAGGCGGAGGGGGGCAGGATGGAGGCGGAGGGGGGCAGGATGGAGCCGGAGCAGGATGGAGGCAGAGGGGGGGCAAGAACAGCGGGGGGCAGGATGGAGGCGGGGGGCAGGATGGAGGGAGCGGGCAGGATGGAGGCGGAGAAGGATGGTGGCAGGGGGGGTAGGGTTGGATAGTGGGGAGCGGGGCAGGATGGAGTGAGCGGGGCAGGATGGAGCCGGAGGAGCAGGATGGTGGCGGGGGGGCAGGATGGAATGAGCAGGGCAGGATGGAGCGAGCGAGGCAGGATGGAGCCGGAGGAGCAGGATGGGGGGGGGGCAGGATGGAGCGAGCACACTTGCACACACATGCATCATGTACACAGCACACCTGGACACACATGCATCATGCACACAGCAGACAGCTCTTTAAGTTGGCGCTCATGTATCATGCACACAGCAGATGTGCACACACATGTATCATGCACACCTGCACACACATGCATCATGCACACGGCACACACGCATCATGCGCACAGCACACACATGTATCATGCACACAGCACACATACATCATGCACACAGCACACCTATGCATCATGCACACAGCACACCTGCACACACATGCATCATGCAGACAGCACACACGTGCATCATGCACACAGGTCTTTAACGTGGCACTCATGTATCATGCAGACAGCACACCTGCACACACGTGTTCATGCACACCAGCACATACATGCATCATGCACACAGCACCCCCTCGCACACACATGCATCATGCACACAGCAACCTGCACCCACACATGTATCATGCACACAGCACACACATGTATAATGCACACAGCACATCTGCACCACACATTTGCATCATGGCCACCTGCACACACAGGTATCATGCACCACACATGCAATCATGCACACAGCACACACACATGCATCATGCACACAGCACACACATGCAATCATGTTGATGCATTGTGTGCAGGTGTGCTGTGTGCATTAATACATTGGTGGCTGTGTGCATGATACATGGTGTGCTGATGCATGATGCATGTGTGTGCTGTGTGCATGATACATGTGTGTGCTGTATGCATGATGCATGTGTGTGCTGTGTGCATGATGCATGTGTGTGCTGTGTGCATGATACATGTGTGTGCTGTGTGCATGATGCATGTGTGTGCTGTGTGCATGATACCTGTGTGTGCAGGTGGCCATGATGCATGTGTGTGCAGGTGTGCTGTGTGTATTATACATGTGTGTGCTGTGTGCATGATACATGTGTGTGCAGGTCTTGCTGTGTGCATGATGCATGTGTGTGCTGTGTGCATGATACCTGTGTTGTGCATGGTGGCCATGATGCATGGGGTGTGCAGGTGTGGCTGTGTACACATATACATGTGTGTGCTTGTGTGCATGATACATGTGTGTGTGCAGGTCTGCTGTGTGCATGATGTATGTGTGTGCAGGGGTGCTGTGTGCATGATGCATGTATGTGCAGGTGTGCATGACACGTGTGTGCAGGTGTGCTGTCTGCAGGATACATGAGCGCCACGTTAAAGACCTGTGTGCATGATGCATGTGTGTGCTGTCTGCATGATGCATGTGTGTGCAGGTGTGCTGTGTGCATGATGCATAGGTGTGCTGTGTGCATGATGTATGTGTGCTGTGTGCATGATACATGTGTGTGCTGTGTGCATGATGCGTGTGTGCCGTGTGCATGATGCAAGTGTGTGCAGGTGTGCATGATACATGTGTGTGCACGTCTGTTGTGTGCATGATAGATGAGCGGCAACTTAAAGAGCTGTCTGCTGTGTGCATGATACATGTGTGTGCTGTATGCATGATGCATGTGTGTGCTGTGTGCATGATACATGTGTGTGCTGTATGCATGATGCATGGGTGTGCTGTGTGCATGATACATGTGTGTGCTGTATGCATGATGCATGTGTGTGCTGTGTGCATGATGCATGTGTGTGCTGTGTGCATGATACCTGTGTGTGCAGGTGGCCATGATGCATGTGTGTGCAGGTGTGCTGTGTGTATTATGCATGTGTGTGCTGTGTGCATGATACATGTGTGTGCAGGTCTGCTGTGTGCATGATGCATGTGTGTGCTGTGTGCATGATACCTGTGTGTGCAGGTGGCCATGATGCATGTGTGTGCAGGTGTGCTGTGTACATTATACATGTGTGTGCTGTGTGCATGATACATGTGTGTGCAGGTCTGCTGTGTGCATGATGCATGTGTGTGCAGGGGTGCTGTGTGCATGATGCATGTATGTGCAGGTGTGCATAACACGTGTGTGCAGGTGTGCTGTCTGCAGGATACATGAGCGCCACGTTAAAGACCTGTGTGCATGATGCATGTGTGTGCTGTCTGCATGATGCATGTGTGTGCAGGTGTGCTGTGTGCATGATGCATAGGTGTGCTGTGTGCATGATGTATGTGTGCTGTGTGCATGATACATGTGTGTGCTGTGTGCATGATGCGTGTGTGCCGTGTGCATGATGCAAGTGTGTGCAGGTGTGCATGATACATGTGTGTGCACGTCTGTTGTGTGCATGATAGATGAGCGGCAACTTAAAGAGCTGTCTGCTGTGTGCATGATACATGTGTGTGCTGTATGCATGATGCATGTGTGTGCTGTGTGCATGATACATGTGTGTGCTGTATGCATGATGCATGGGTGTGCTGTGTGCATGATACATGTGTGTGCTGTATGCATGATGCATGTGTGTGCTGTGTGCATGATGCATGTGTGTGCTGTGTGCATGATACCTGTGTGTGCAGGTGGCCATGATGCATGTGTATGCAGGTGTGCTGTGTACATTATACATGTGTGTGCTGTGTGCATGATACATGTGTGTGCAGGTCTGCTGTGTGCATGATGCATGTGTGTGCAGGGGTGCTGTGTGCATGATGCATGTATGTGCAGGTGTGCATGACACGTGTGTGCAGGTGTGCTGTCTGCAGGATACATGAGCGCCACGTTAAAGACCTGTGTGCATGATGCATGTGTGTGCTGTCTGCATGATGCATGTGTGTGCAGGTGTGCTGTGTGCATGATGCATAGGTGTGCTGTGTGCATGATGTATGTGTGCTGTGTGCATGATACATGTGTGTGCTGTGTGCATGATGCGTGTGTGCCATGTGCATGATGCAAGTGTGTGCAGGTGTGCATGATACATGTGTGTGCACGTCTGTTGTGTGCATGATAGATGAGCGGCTATTTCTACAGAAACGCATGCGTTTTTGGATATGCTCCAAAAACGCATGGGACAGTCACACATGCTTTTTGGCTATTAGGGCATGCGTTTTTTAACATGGGGGCCTATGGGTGCGTTTTTTACATGCGTTTTTGAAAACGCAGGTCTCCAAAAATGCATGTGAAAAATGGTACTGTGACCCCAGCCTTAGGCTGTGGTCACAGTTTTTTTAGTGCCTTTTAAAAACGCATGCTTTTTTACATGCGTTTTTTCATGTCAGCATGAGTTTTGTAAGGTGTGTGATGGCTCCCTGCGTTTTTGGCTGCGTTTTTGAATCTGCACATAAAAATAGTGCTTGTAGTATTTTTTTGAGCGTTTTGAAAAACGCATGCGTTTTTGTAGAAAACGCATGCGTTTTTATAGAAAACGCATGCGTTTTTATAACATGGGTTCCTATGGGAAATGCATGCAAAAACGCATGTACAATTAGTACCTTTTAGTGCCATTCAAAAACGCATGCGTTTCCCATAGGAGCCCATGTTAAAAAAAACGCATGCGTTTCCGGAAACGCATGCGTTTTTTTAACATGGGCTCCTATGGGAAACGCATGCGTTTTTGAATGGCACTAATTGTACATGCGTTTTTGCATGCGTTTTCCATAAGGCCCCTTATTAAAAAACGCATGCGTTTTTGGATATGCTCCAAAAACGCATGGGACTGTCACACATGCTTTTTGGCTATTAGGGCATGCGTTTTTTAACATGGGGGCCTATGGGTGCGTTTTTTACATGCGTTTTTGAAAACGCAGGTCTCCAAAAATGCATGTGAAAAATGGTACTGTGACCCCAGCCTTATACAGGGTGAATCGGAGTGCCTCCCGGAGTGGCCAGATAAGGGTAGTAAAATATTAAAAGTACATTTACTAGTGAATGTTTTTTTACGCATTAAAAGCAATGAGAAAAATGATAGCAAAACTGCTATGCATTAACATAGGCTAAACGGTTGGAGAAGGATTTTTTTATCATGGTGCCTTTCATGCATGTCATTATACAGGAAATAATGCTTTTTAACATTTTTCCAGTAAAATCCAATTCTGGCTTGGTTTTGTGGATTTTATTGTCACTTGGCAAAAGTGGCGTATTACTCTGAAAACATTATTCCCAGAAACCAGTTATGAGTCAGGAATGCATCCAGGCATCTTCTCCATGCTGTTCTCATTCAATTTTAGCAAGTTTTCATCCATACCTGCAATATTACTGCCCTGATGACCTTCTAAGAGGGTCCGCCAGAAAAATATTCTAGTTTCCCATTGACTTCCATTACATTTATTATTGGTGATGAATGCTCATATAGTACAAAATACTTGATATGAATATCCCCAACATGAATATTTTAGTATTCACCGATCACTGTAAATGTGCTGCATACCCTGGGTTACATAATTTTTGATTTACTCTGCTGATGAGATTACCATGAAAGACAGTAACATTATATTGCTTCCCTGTACAAAGGTTAAAACTAACATCAGTCATGCAGTTCAGCGGGTATTGGCTTCTATTGTATAAAAAGTATACAGGCCCTAAATTAAACCTGACAGCTAATTCCAATTCAGATTTTAGTGAATAAACAAGGGGTTTTCAATAATTTATAAAAACTAAATTTTCAGAAAGAATTTAACTTACCGTACTACATTTTAATGTAAACCCCTCAACGTCAATAGACTTCGCCTCCAGTGATTAGATGCCTCCCAGAATAGAAGGAGTCTTCTTGCTGCCACAAGAACCCTGTTACTGCTTCTTTAACTGCATTATAATCAGGAAATCATTGACAACATAAACATTTCTTCAGATTCTGAGATAGAAATGTATGGAAGCCAGCTCTGGACTGAAGGGTGGATGGGATAACCTCCATGAAGTCAGATTTTTTGATAGCAGCTTGCGATTTGTAAAATTTGTCAGCTGGCACTTTGTCATGAACAAACCTGCCGACAACTTCCCACAGGGTTTCTCTTTGTTCGACTCTGAAGCATAGGTCGTTTTCTTGTGTTGCATGTATTCTTAAAACAGCTTCAATATCTAAAAAAAACTGTTGCTATGATCTTTCCAGCAAACTACTGGACACAACATTTCTTTGGAGTTGATGACCCCTTGTGCTTCAGTTGCACAGAGTTTTGTTTGGTCTCTGGATGATGGTGATGGACACACTTCACAACCTGTAATAATTTGACAAGAGAAGTCTCCTTAATTTATTCTAAGCATGTCCAAATTCTCTTGGCTTAATTGCTGGTGACATACAGTTAGGGCCAGAAATATTTGGACAGTGACACAAGTTTTGTTATTTTAGCTGTTTACAAAAACATGTTCAGAAATACAATTATATATATAACTAGCTGTGAGCCCGATGCAAATGCATCGGGATTCTAGAACGTGCATTAATTTGATTATAGTAGTTATAGCTGTTAGCCTGATGCAAATGCATCGGGTATCTAAAATATGTTTATTGTTTTTTTAAAGATTTTTAAATAATAATCGCATCATCAATAGCAATAATATAAGCCATAGCATTATTATTAGCAGTAATAGCAGTATTAATAGCATTATTAGCAGTATTATGAGCATTAATAACAGTATTAATAGCATTAATAGCATTATTATTAGCATTAATAGCATTATTAGCATTAATAATAGCATTAATAACATTATTAATAGCATTAATAGCATTATTATTACCATCAATAGCATTAATAATAGCATTATTAGCATTAATAATAGCATTAATAACATTATGAATAGCATTAATAGCATTATTATTAGCATTAATAGCATTAATAATAGCATTATTAGCATTAATAATAGCATTAATAACATTATTAATAGCATTAATATCATTATTATTAGCATTAATAGCATTATTAATAGCATTAATAGGATACATATTAGCATTAATAGCATTAATAGCATAATTAATAGCATTAATAGCATTATTAATAGCATTAATAGCATTATTATTAGCATTAATAATGGCATTATTAGCATTAATAATAGCATTAATAACATTATTAATAGCATTAATAGCATTATTTTTAGCATTAATAGCATTATTATTAGCATTAATAGCATTAATAATGCCATTGATAGGATAAATATTAGCATTAATAGCATTAATAGCATAATTAATAGCATTAATAGCATTATTAATAGCATTATTATTAGCATTAATAGCATTAATAGGATAAATATTAGCATTAATTAGCATAATTAATAGCATTAATAAATTATTATTAGCATTAATAGCATTATTAATAGCATTAATAACATTATTATTAGCATTAATAGCATTAATAATAGCATTATTAGCATTAATAATAGCATTAATAACATTATTAATAGCATTAATAGCATTTATTAATAGCATTAATAGCATTAATAGCATTATTATTAGCATTAATAGCATTAATAATACCATGAATAGGATAAATATTAGCATTAATAGCAATAATAGCATAATTAATAGCATTAATAGCATTATTAATAGCATTAATAGCATTAATTATTATCATTAATAGCATTAATAGGATAAATATTAGCATTAATAGCATTAATAGCATAATTAATTAGCATTAATAGCATTATTAATAGCATTAATCGCATTATATATTAGCATTATTAGCATTAATAATAGCATTATTAGCATTAATAATAGCATTAATAACATTATTATTAGAATTAATAGCATTATTATTAGCATTAATAGCATTAATAGCATTATTATTAGCATTAATAGCATTAATAATACCATGAATAGGATAAACATTATCATTAATAGCATTAATAGCATAATTAATAGCATTAATAGCATTATTAATAGCATTAATAGCATTATTATTAGCATTAATAGCATTAATAATAGCATTATTAGCATTAATAATAGCATTAATAACATTATGAATAGCATTAATAGCATTATTATTAGCATTAATAGCATTAATAATAGCATTATTAGCATTAATAATAGCATTAATAACATTATTATTAGCATTAATAGCATTATCATTCGCATTAATAGCATTATTAATAGCATTAATAGGATACATATTAGCATTAATAGCATTAATAGCATAATTAATAGCATTAATAGCATTATTAATAGCATTATTATTAGCATTATTAGCATTAATAATGGCATTATTAGCATTAATAATAGCATTAATAACATTATTAATAGCATTAATAGCATTATTATTAGCATTAATAGCATTATTATTAGCATTAATAGCATTAATAATGCCATTAATAGGATAAATATTAGCATTAATAGCATTAATAGCATAATTAATAGAATTAATAGCATTATTAATAGCATTAATAGCATTATTATTAGCATTAATAGCATTATTAATAGCATTAATAGCATTATTATTAGCATTAATAATGGCATTATTAGCATTAATAATAGCATTAATAACATTATTAATAGCATTAATAGCATTATTTTTAGCATTAATAGCATTATTATTAGCATTAATAGCATTAATAATGCCATTGATAGGATAAATATTAGCATTAATAGCATTAATAGCATAATTAATAGCATTAATAGCATTATTAATAGCATTATTATTAGCATTAATAGCATTAATAGGATAAATATTAGCATTAATAGCATAATTAATAGCATTAATAACATTATTATTAGCATTAATAGCATTATTAATAGCATTAATAACATTATTATTAGCATTAATAGCATTAATAATAGCATTATTAGCATTAATAATAGCATTAATAACATTATTAATAGCATTAATAGCATTATTAATAGCATTAATAGCATTAATAGCATTATTATTAGCATTAATAGCATTAATAATACCATGAATAGGATAAATATTAGCATTAATAGCAATAATAGCATAATTAATAGCATTAATAGCATTATTAATAGCATTAATAGCATTATTATTATCATTAATAGCATTAATAGGATAAATATTAGCATTAATAGCATTAATAGCATAATTAATAGCATTAATAGCATTATTAATAGCATTAATCGCATTATTATTAGCATTATTAGCATTAATAATAGCATTATTAGCATTAATAATAGCATTAATAACATTATTATTAGAATTAATAGCATTATTATTAGCATTAATAGCATTAATAGCATTATTATTAGCATTAATAGCATTAATAATACCATGAATAGGATAAACATTATCATTAATAGCATTAATAGCATAATTAATAGCATTAATAGCATTATTAATAGCATTAATAGCATTATTATTAGCATTAATAGCATTAATAAATAGCATTATTAGCATTAATAATAGCATTAATAACATTATGAATAGCATTAATAGCATTATTATTAGCATTAATAGCATTAATAATAGCATTATTAGCATTAATAATAGCATTAATAACATTATTATTAGCATTAATAGCATTATCATTCGCATTAATAGCATTATTAATAGCATTAATAGGATACATATTAGCATTAATAGCATTAATAGCATAATTAATAGCATTAATAGCATTATTAATAGCATTATTATTAGCATTATTAGCATTAATAATGGCATTATTAGCATTAATAATAGCATTAATAACATTATTAATAGCATTAATAGCATTATTATTAGCATTAATAGCATTATTATTAGCATTAATAGCATTAATAATGCCATTAATAGGATAAATATTAGCATTAATAGCATTAATAGCATAATTAATAGAATTAATAGCATTATTAATAGCATTAATAGCATTATTATTAGCATTAATAGCATTAATAGGATAAATATTAGCATTAATAGCATAATTAATAGCATTAATAGCATTATTAATAGCATTAATAACATTATTATTAGCATTAATAGCATTAATAATAGCATTATTAGCATTAATAATAGCATTAATAACATTATTAATAGCATTAATAGCATTATTATTAGCATTAATAGCATTAATAGCATTATTATTAGCATTAATAGCATTAATAATACCATGAATAGAATAAATATTAGCATTAATAGCATTAATAGCATAATTTAATAGCATTAATAGTATTATTAATAGCATTAATATCATTATTATTAGCATTAATAGCAGTAATAGGATAAATATTAGCATTAATAGCATAATTAATAGCATTAATAGCATTATTAATAGCATTAATAACATTATTATTAGCATTAATAGCATTAATAATAGCATTATTAGCATTAATAATAACATTAATAACATTATTAATAGCATTAATAGCATTATTATTAGCATTAATAGCATTAATAGCATTATTATTAGCATTAATAGCATTAATAATACCATGAATAGGATAAATATTAGCATTAATAGCAATAATAGCATAATTAATATCATTAATAGCATTATTAATAGCATTAATAGGATAAATATTAGCATTAATAGCATTAATAGGATAAATATTAGCATTAATAGCAGAATTAATACCATTAATAGCATTATTAATAGCATTATTAATAGCATTAATAACATTATTATTAGCATTAATAGCATTAATAATAGCATTATTAGCATTAATAATAGCATTAATAACATTATTAATAGCATTAATAGCATTATTATTAGCATTAATAGCATTAATAGCATTATTTTTAGCATTAATAGCATTAATAATACCATGAATAGAATAAATATTAGCATTAATAGCATTAATAGCATAATTAATAGCATTAATAGTATTAGTAATAGCATTAATATCATTATTATTAGCATTAATAGCAGTAATAGGATAAATATTAGCATTAATAGCATAATTAATAGCATTAATAGCATTATTAATAGCATTAATAACATTATTATTAGCATTAATAGCATTAATAATAGCATTATTAGCATTAATAATAGCATTAATAACATTATTAATAGCATTAATAGCATTATTATTAGCATTAATAGCATTAATAGCATTATTATTAGCTTTAAATAGCATTAATAATACCATGAATAGATAAATATATAGCATTAATAGCAATAATAGCATAATTAATAGCATTAATAGCATTATTAATAGCATTAATAGGATAAATATTTTAGCATTAATAGCATTAATAGGATAAATATTAGCATTAATAGCAGAATTAATACCATTAATAGCATTATTAATAGCATTAATAGCATTATTATTAGCATTAATAGCATTAATAATAGCATTATTAGCATTAATAATAGCATTAATAACATTATTATTAGCATTAATAGAATTAATAGCATTATTATTACCATTAATAGCATTAATAATACCATGAATAGGATAAATATTAGCATTAATAGCATTAATAGCATAATTAATAGCATTATTAATAGCATTAATAACATTATTATTAGCATTAATAGCATTAATAGGATAAATATTAGCATTAATAGCATTATTAATAGTATTAATAGCATTAATAGGAGAAATATTAGCATTAATAGCATTAATAGCATAATTAATAGCATTAATAGCATTATTAATAGCATTAATAGCATTATTATTAGCATTAATAGCATTAATAATAGCCTTATTAGCATTAATAATAGCATTATTAGCATTAATAATAGCATTATTAACATTATTAATAGCATTAATAGCATTATTATTAGCATTAATAGCATTAATAATAGCATTATTAGCATTAATAATAGCATTAATAACATTATTATTAGCATTAATAGCATAATTATTAGCATTAATAGAATTATTATTAGCAGTAATATCATTATTATTAGCATTTTATTTTTTAATTATTATTTTTTATTAAATTATTTATTATTTTTTATTTATTTTTTTATTATATTTTAATTATTTTTTTATTATTAAATTTATTATTTAGGCTGAGACCCAGTTCTCTTTCAGGTCCGCTGAAAGGGCTGATATAATTAGCATATATTTAATTTTTTTTATTATTATTTTTTTTAATTATTGAATATTTTTAATTTATTTTTTTATTATTTTTTAATTATTTTGAAATTATTTTTTATATTATTTAATTTATTTATTTTTTTAAGTGAGAGTGAGAGACAGTTCTCATTGAGGTCCGCATTTTTTTTTTATTATTATTATTTTTTATTTAATTATTTAATATTTTTTATTTATTTTTTTATTATTTTTTAATTATTTTTAAATTATTTTTTTTATTATTTAATTTATTTATTTTTTTAAGTGAGAGTGAAAGACAGTTCTCATTCAGGTCCGCAATTTTTTTTTTTTTTTAATTATTATTTTTATTTAATTATTTATTATTTTTTATTTATTTTTTTTATTATTTTTTAATTATTTTTAAATTATTTTTTTTATTATTTAATTTATTTATTTTTTTTAAGTGAGAGTGAGAGACAGTTCTCATTCAGGTCCGCAATTTTTTTTTTTTTTTTAATTATTATTTTTATTTAATTATTTATTATTTTTTATTTATTTTTTTTATTATTTTTTAATTATTTTTAAATCATTATTTTTATTATTTCATTTATTATTTTTTTTAAGTCAGACTGAGACACAGTTCTCATTCCGGTCCGCCTTTTTTTTTTTTTTTTTAATTATTATTTTATTTAATTATTTATTATTTTTTATTATTTTTTTTTATTATTTTTTAATTATTTTTAAATCATTTTTTTTATTATTTAATTTATTTATTTTTTTACTTGCGACAGTGAGACACAGTTCTCATTCCGGTCCGCCTTTTTTTTTCCCATTGACATACATTAGCGGTGTGTCGGCGATTTTATGGCCGTCCACCTGGTTCTATTTGTCGGCCCTAAAATCGCGGACACACCGCTAATGCATCTCTATGGGCAGTCACAGCTCGAATTCTGATTGGTCGGCGTTCAATCCGAAATCGGGCTGACTGCCCATAGAGATGCATTAGCGGTGTGTCCGCGATTTTAGGGCCGACAAATAGAACCAGGTGGGCGGCCATAAAATCGGCGACACACCGGTAATGTATGTCAATGGGGAAAAAAAGGCGGACCTGAATGAGAACTGCGTCTCAGTTTTGAGGGGCTCTTCTGATTGGCTGAGGGCAGTATACAGCGACCAATCAGGAGAGGGCCTCAGATCTCATTAAGGTAGAATGGCGGATTTTTCGTCCATTCTATGTTAATGAGAAGGAAGAGGACGTCGGAGGTGGAAGTTATCGAAAAGAAGACAGAAGATCCCCGGGGCCGGACGAAGAGGCGGAGATGGCGGAAGGAAGAGAGAAGACCCCCGGGGCCGGAGGAAGAGGACGCCTGGCCGGACGGACGATCAGATGACTTGAAGGCATGTAAGTGAAAGACGGGGACGTTAGGTTAGGGGACGGCGGGGACTTCGGGTGTAGGGCCTTAGGTGACAGCGGCGTTAGGTTAGGGGACTGCGGGGGCTTAGGGTGTAGGGCTTTAGCGATAGGGGCAGGGGGTAGACGGCGGGGCTTAGGGGGTATCGGCGGGGGCCTAGGATGCTACGGGGGTTAGGGGGTAGGGGCTTAGGGGCTGCTGCGGGGCTTAGGGGTAGGAGCTAAAGGGCGGCGGTGGCTTAGGGGGTAGACGGCGGGGCTTAGGGGGTATCGGCGGGGGCTTAGGGGGTGGGTGTGCGGACATGGGGGGGCTGTGCGGACATGGGGGGGCTGTGCGGACATAGGGGGCGGGCTGTGCGGACATAGGGGGCGGGCTGTGCGGACATAGGGGGCGGGCTGTGCGGACATAGGGGGCGGGCTGTGCGGACATAGGGGGCGGGCTGTGCGGACATAGGGGTCGGGCTGTGCGGACATAGGGGTCGGACTGTGCGGACATAGGGGTCGGGCTGTGCGGACATAGGGGTCGGGCTGTGCGGACATAGGGCGCGGGCTGTGCGGACATAGGGGTCGGGCTGTGTGCGGACATAGGGGCGGGCTGTGCGGACATAGGGGTCGGGCTGTGCGGACATAGGGGTCGGGCTGTGCGGACATAGGGGTCGGGCTGTGCGGACATAGGGGGTCGGGCTGTGCGGACATAGGGGGCGGGCTGTGCGGACATAGGGGTCGGGCTGTGCGGACATAGGGGGCGGGCTGTGCGGACATAGGGGGCGGGCTGTGCGGACATAGGGGGCGGGCTGTGCGGACATAGGGGGCGGGCTGTGCGGACATAGGGGGCGGGCTGTGCGGACATTGCTGGGGGCGGGCTGTGCGGACATTGCTGGGGGCGGGCTGTGCGGACATTGCTGGGGGCGGGCTGTGCGGACATTGCTGGGGGTGGGCTGTGCGGACATGGGGGGGGGTGGCGAATTGTGGGTAGCGGGGAGCGGAGGCGGCAGTGCCGCCTCCGCTCCATGGTCCCCAGGTAGCGATTTGCGGCTCAGGCAGCGACTCGCAATGGCCTCGCGGCCATTGCTCGCGCTACCTGAGCGGTAAATCGCTAAGGTTGTAGCCGGGCCTGTGGATCGATTTTGGGCCAGCGGCTCGCAATGGCCTCGCGGCCATTGCTCGCGCAGCATTGGGCGCTTCGCGCCCAATGTTAAATTCGTATCCACATGACGACATCGGAAAGTGCGCGCGAAGGGGCGCTTTTCCGATTCGCGATTATATAATAGATATGGGCTGAAAGTGCACACTCCCAGCTGCAATATGAGGTTTCCACATCCAAATCGGAGAAAGGGTTTAGGAATCATAACTCTGTAATGCATAGCCTCCTCTTTTTCAAGGGACCAAAAGTAATTGGACAATGGACTCTAAGGGCTGCAATTAACTCTGAAGGCGTCTCCCTCGTTAACCTGTAATCAATGAAGTAGTTAAAAGGTCAGGGGTGGATTCCAGGTGTGTGGTTTTGCATTTGGAAGCTGTTGCTGTGACCAGACAACATGCGGTCAAAGGAACTCTCAATTGAGGTGAAGCAGAACATCCTGAGGCTGAAAAAAAAGAAAAAATCTATCAGAGAGATAGCAGACATGCTTGGAGTAGCAAAATCAACAGTTGGGTACATTCTGAGAAAAAAGGAATTGACTGGTGAGCTTGGAAACTGTAAAAGGCCTGGGCGTCCACGGATGACAACAGTGGTGGATGATCGCCGCATACTTTATTTGGTGAAGAAGAACCCGTTCACAACATCAACTGAAGTCCAGAACACTCTCAGTGAAGTAGGTGTATCTGTTTCTAAGTCAACAGTAAAGAGAAGACTCCATGACAGTAAATACAAAGGGTTCACATCTAGATGCAAACCATTCATCAATTCCAAAAATAGACAGGCCAGAGTTAAATTTGCTGAAAAACACCTCAAGAAGCCAGCTCAGTTCTGGAAAAGTATTCTATGGACAGATGAGACAAAGATCAACCTGTACCAGAATGATGGGAAGAAAAAAGTTTGGAGAAGAAAGGGAACGGCACATGATCCAAGGCACACCACATCCTCTGTAAAACATGGTGGAGGCAACGTGATGGCATGGGCATGCATAGCTTTCAATGGCACTGGGTCACTTGTGTTTATTGATGACATAACAGCAGACAAGAGTAGCCGGATGAATTCTGAAGTGTACCGGGATATACTTTCAGCCCAGATTCAGCCAAATGCTGCAAAGTTGATTGGACGGCGCTTCATAGTACAGATGGACAATGACCCCAAGCATACAGCCAAAGCTACCCAGGAGTTCATGAGTGCAAAAAAGTGGAACATTCTGCAAAGGCCAAGTCAATCACCAGATCTTAACCCAATTGAGCATGCATTTCACTTGCTGAAATCCAGACTTAAGACGGAAAGACCCACAAACAAGCAAGACCTGAAGGCTGCGGCTGTAAAGGCCTGGCACAGCATTAAGAAGGAGGAAACCCAGCGTTTGGTGATGTCCATGGGTTCCAGACTTAAGGCAGTGATTGCCTCCAAAGGATTCGCAACAAAATATTGAAAATAAAAATATTTTGTTTGGGTTATGTTTATTTGTCCAATTACTTTTGACCTCCTAAAATGTGGAGTGTTTGTAAAGAAATGTGTACAATTCCTACATTTTCTATCAGATATTTTTGTTCAACCCTTCAAATTAAATGTTACAATCTGCACTTGAATTCTGTTGTAGAGGTTTCATTTCAAATCCAATGTGGTGGCATGCAGAGCCCAACTCGCGAAAATTGTGTCACTGTCCAAATATTTCTGGCCCTAACTGTATGCCCACCAAGAAGATACCTATGACATCATCAAAACATCAAGCTTAATTCATGAGCTATAATGCTGAATTTGACCTGATGATCTTCCAAAATCATGGGTTCCACTTTACCATACATTATCTCTGACAATGCTTCGAAAAATCGCACAGAACAGGGGTCATCTTCAGTTGATTTCTTACCCCATTTAAATTGCGTATCAAAAAATATACTTGTAAGTAGGTAGGTGCATCTGTAAGGAGATGTACATACTGATCAAATTCCCCTTGAAGACTGCTATGATGCGTACATGTGTTATTAGTGGTAGATTGCATCTTGCCCGACAGTAGACAGAGATAGGGCTAATGTTTTGGACTAGTCCAGATTGGAAGAGGCTAAAGTGAAAAGACAGAGACAATTTTCTATTAGTATATCAGATAGGGCCCAGCTTGTAGTAAAAGCAGACCTAAGATCTGACTACTGAGCAGAACCACATGACTTTAATGTTCCTGACATGAGTGGGGGCTGAAATAGAAGGTAGCGAGATCCTGAAGAGGGAGAAAACAGACAATGATCAACTGCAAACATTTTCCTGGGATAGGATACCAAGCAGTATGGCCTCGAAGCCACACTGTACTTGACTGTATCACTATAGATGTAATACTCACCTTGTATCCTAGTACTGTAGAAATAAAAAAAGTGTAATTTTTTTAAGTGCAAAATATCTGAAATTGTCCTATATATATATATATATATATATATATATATATATATATATATATAGTGTACAGTTGAGCACATACTGTCAAGTAAGATGATTCACCTCAGTTGGGGTATCATTAGATAACTGACTTTATGATTCAGAGGTTATGGCCCAGGATAGAACAGTGTACGTGAGGAGAAGAGAATGCCCTAGGTGGGGGTTCCAAAGCATCAGAGAAGCTAATGTGGCACTCAAGAGTCCGGATACCACAATGTCGGGGGTAGTGTCATACCTGAGAGCAACAGAAGGTATCCACACCAGGCAAAACCAAAGCACACAACACCTTTCTGCCTCCAGGCCTGAAGAGTGAGCTCTTAAGCCCGAGTTCAGGGTAGCTCCCCTATAAATTCTGGTCTGGGGTGGAGTTAGTCAGTTTAGTTCCTAGGAGGACTGTGGAAGACATCCTGTGGACTGGAGCAGTGCTATGCTCGTACCAGGAAGGGTAGATCTAGCTTGAATGACCTGGAGGCAAGGGTCTGAGGAAGTAGAGGAGAGCCTGGGGAGAGGAGCGGTGTCGAGCTCAATCCAGAGGAGAAAGCGCCAAGAAACGGACACTGGAGTCCGAGGCTCTGCAGGACCTAACGTCCCAGTAGCCAATACCGGAGGGTGAGGGATTCCAAGTCGCCCATCTACACCAAAGTGCTCAGAGCAAAGCAGCGTGAAGAGCTCAGGAACAGTCGCCAGAGAAGTGGGGCTTGTGAAGGACTCGAGCTGCCGTTCATACAGCACACAGCAGCGAGAGGGCCGCAGCTCAGCTTAAACAGCCACATGGACCCACTAGGAGAGTGCGCAGCAAGGAGGTCTCAGAACTTGCTGGGTGAGGAGAACTCCAAGTTGCTCTCAGGTTGCCGGATTCCAGCAATATCATCTGTCCTTGTGCCAGTATCACCAGTAAAGGACTTGAGGAAACAACAAACTGTGAGTCTGTCAGTTACTCCGTGCCCTCCATCCTGCACCCTACACCCTTTTAACATCCACTGCCCAGGGGATCCGCTCCACCCATGGGGAGCCACTTCATCCTAGCCTAGTCTGTGAACTTTCTTTATGCATCAGAAGCACTATAAACACGACTATGAACCCACTCAGGTACCTTGGCCACCTTAGGGGTCAGCCCTTCCCGTAGAGGGCTGAAGAACATTGCTGTCTCCCAACCACCGATCCCTAGGAAGAATGTCAAGCAGCAGCAGCCATTTATAGCTGCAACCTGAGGGTGGTGTCACATATAAATTAACAATTATCCCCAGGTGCAGTCATCCCTGCCCAGTATGAACCCTCCACGCTGGATCCTATTCCTAAGGGAGAGAGCCATCCACACCGAACTTTTAATGACACCGCCAGGGTCACGGAGCTGGGTCTCGGTCAATGTGATCCCTGTGATGAAGCCTCAAAACAGCCTGTTTCCGAGTATCCTAAGGCCCTGGAGGGGCGTGTCATTCCAAAAAAAGAAGATGAAAATCTGGCTCCTAAACTAATGGATTTACTTATTTTTCTTTTCTTTAGAGGTGCACAACAGAAATCAAAATAACATGATCAGCGTCACCCCAGTCAACACATACAAATGTTTATGAGCCGGATTTTCATCTTCTTTTTTTGAAGCTTGTTTGGCTGAGGGGGGACCGATGTCCGAGCTCCTTATGGATTGGAGAATGGTAGGGAGTGGTGAGCTGATTGTAATTACTCTATATTTTTGCTATACCTGGCTGCCATCTTGTCGCTTCCATTGCTTTCATCATACTTGACTTCTGTGTCTGTTTCATGTACAGAATATACAGCGATAGAGAACGGACAACAGCAAGAGCAGCAACTAACTGCAGAAACTGAAAAGCCGAAGGGTGTCCTCAATAACAATGATGACCTGAGGGTAAAAAAAAATAGTTGTTCATATCTGGTCTAGTTTAGCACTATAAATTGAAAAAAGCATATACACGAATGATTGTCCATTGGTGCACTATGGTGAGGTAAACATGTTTTTTCTAAGTGCATAGACACTTCAAAAATATGTTTAGCGTCTTCCAATATAATCTACAGTTATGTATTTAATGAGATGAAATAGTGACACCTAGTGGATATATTTAATAGTATCTATAGAAGAATGTATATTGTGAAGTTTATGTAATTAAAAACATATTTTACTAATTTAAAAAGGCACCAGGGCCATATGTGCTGCCCTTAGCACGCCCCCTACTGGAAATTCTAGGACTGCCTACATTGTACAGTACAAGCACAGGGGATGGGATTTATACATATACCATGCCCACCTTGCTTCTGTTTAACACTGCGTAAACTGAATTGTGGCATGGCTTTCCGAGTTGCAGAATGTCAATTTGTTCTTGTGGAGACACTAGTGTTGTGAGTGGGAGAACACCGCCAAAAACCTCAGTAATCCTGATTGAGTGCACAGACAGCGAGAGATGCCGCACAACACACTTAAGTCCCTGCAAGAAAAATTACGCTGTATCCAGACCGCAGGCAACCCTGATCCTATGCATGTGCAAGGGCTCTCTCACACAAGCGTATAACATGGCCAAGTGCTTTCCTTATTAGATAGCTGTAGCTCCACTGCTACTGTATACCATGGGGCAGTGCGGATGTGCAATTTTTTTCTCATGCCAATTCAGTATCAGAAAATAACCACAGTATGCTGTAAGTGGCTCTGATATTCGAATCACATGCACCCATACAATTCTATGAGTGCACGTGAATCATCGTACTGCACTGGGATGTCATCCGAGAGCAGTCTAAAAACTGTGGACGCTGCCAATCATTCTCTCCCTGTCTGCAGCATATAAACAGAGGTTTTTTTTCTCTCTCCCAGAAAGTCTGTTTAGCCCCGCCCCTGAGGGGCAGGGCTAAACGGGAGAGGAAAAACTCAGTTTAAATGCCAGTGTATTTAGACAACAGGTCTCTAGGGAGGTGTGACACTCCCTGGAGACATGTTGCCCACATATATTTAACAGATTAACCCTTTGTTCATCCCCGCAGCAGCAGGGATGAACAAAGCATCCGGCAACCGGATAGCACATTAAGGTGCAATCCGGTTACCGGATGCGGGTTTAGGGACACATTTAGAATGCAAAATGTGTCTGAAGGGACATGAGATTACCGCATCCGGATCTGGATGCGGTAACTGCATTTTGCATTCTAAATGTGACCCTAGCCATACTGTTACAGCATGGTGCAACTTTTTTCTCATCAGGATTCTGGATGAGAAAAAAGCGTCAGACACACGCTAATCTGTTTTGAGTCATTAAATAGCTTTGGTCCGAGTGCAATGCGAGATTTTCTTGCATTGCACTCGTACGTTTTTCACACCAGTGTGTCCATACCCACAGCTATTTTACAGCACTACAGCACTACACTTTGGGTTACCATTGGGTCCGGTGTCTGGGGTCAAATTCAGGTCAAGATACTGAACCAAACTTTTAACTATACTTCATCCAAACCTAGTGAACTTGAACATCCACGGTCCGCTCTTGCCTACTGATGACAAAGGACTTTTTCACAATGACCATTCTACAGGTTCATTAGACAATTCAATACAAAAGATACATTAGGGATCTAATTAATATGACTATGTACATGTGTTATGTCCTGAAACATAACAAAGTATAAAGCCCCCTTGGCCAGGGTGAGGATAGCATGATTTGCATTTTTATTTTTAACACAAATGCTCAATCTATTGTGCACCTCATGCAGATTTACAAATCTACCCCATTATTTACAAGTATATTTGCTTCTAAAGAAAACTTGGATTGGAATAATTACAGAAATTGCACAAAATATAACACTGCTCTGAATTGCACAACACTACGACAAACCTTACTGACATTGTGTAGTAGCAAGGAACAAAGACAAGGATTTAATGTCCTGTGATACCATAGGACCTTGACTAAATACACAGAGATGAAATCACAGGAGAAAGGACACAAGAGAGTAATAATAGGGATTTGCATCAACATCTCCCACTTAGATCCTGAGATGTTATGTGCCAGTATTGTCAGGATTGTAATCAGGACAAAGGTGACATTAATGCTTTTTTTGGCTGCTCAACCTAAAAAAGAGATGCTCAGCAGCATTACCGAACAATAGAAGTCTGAAGAAATTAGAAGATTGTACTATATCTCTAATGCCACTGTCTGTCAATGTTGCATATGTAAGAAATGACAATGCTGCCACTGACAAGACAAGGTAAACGGATTAACTAAAACCAATCCAAGATGCTGTGTAAATACCTTGGGTTCCAGAATTTTCAACTACTTTTCCATGTGTTTGTTGAAATTTGTTTGTAATAAAGTATAATTATTTTACATTATGTTCAGAGTGATCATCTCTACTTAATTATGAGACACATATATAAAAATATCTCAGCCCAGGAGATGCGGTATGATCAGACCATGTCCCTGTACAGTCAGACACAGCCATTACACAGTACATAGCAGGGACATGTATGTATATATATATATATATATATATATATATATATATATATATATATATATTATATAATCACGAATGGGATTTTTGCCCCTTTTGAGTCCGCTCACGCTGCGAGTCAGCGTGGTCATGTGGATACGCCCGAAGCATTGGCCGCGCAGCGGCCATTGCGAGCAGTTCTAAGGCGACTCGCTATGCCCGCGCAGCGGGCATGGCAAGTCGCCTTGGCAGCGCAAAGCATTGGCCGCGAAGCGGCCATTGCGAGTCAGAGACTCGCACTGCTAGAATCCCGATGCATGTGCATCGGGCACACAGCTAGTATATATATATATATATATATATATATATATATATATATAGTTGACAAAGGGCGTGTGTGCCCGATACGTGGCCATCTCCTGTCCATTTGTCCATCTGAAGCCAGAAATAAAGGACTACTAAAACTGAAAACACCAAGGAGTGCTGCAGTGAAAGTTTTGACATGTATGTATAGAAAGGCTGTGAAGAAAGCCAAGCTGCCCTGCACCCGGAAGGCGTCGCTGCTCAAAAGGTTCACTCTAGTATATATATATATATATATATATATACAGTTGTGGCCAAAAGTATTGACACCCCTGCAATTCTGTCAGATAATACTCAGTTTCTTCCTGAAAATGATTGCAATCACAAATTCTTTGGTATTATTATCTTCATTTAATTTGTCTTCAATGAAAAAACACAAAAAGGATTGTCCTAAAGCCAAATTGGATCTAATTCCACACCAAACATAAAAAAGGGGGTGGACAAAAGTATTGGCACTGTTAGAAAAATCATGTGATGCTTCTCTAATTTGTGTAATTAACAGCACCTGTAACTTACCTGTGGCACCTAACAGGTGTTGGCAATAACTAAATCACACTTGCAGCCAGTTGGATTAAAGTTGACTCAACCTCTGTCCTGAGTCCTTGTGTGTACCACATTGCGCATGGAGAAAAGAAAGAAGACCAAAGAACTGTCTGAGGACTTGAGAAACCAAATTGTGAGGAAGCATGAGCAATCTCAAGGCTACAAGTCCATCTCCAAAGACCTGAATGTTCCTGTGTCTACCGTGCGCAGTGTCATCAAGACATTTAAAGCCCATGGCACTGTGGCTAACCTCCCTAGATGTGGACGGAAAAGAAAAATTGACGAGAGATTTCAATGCAAGATTGTGCGGATGGTGGATAAAGAACCTCGATCAACATCCAAACAAGTTCAAGCTGCCCTGCAGTCCAAGGGTACAACAGTGTCAACCCGTACTATCCGTCGGCGTCTGAATGAAAAGGGACTGTATGGTAGGATACCCAGGAAGACCCCACTTCTTACCCCGAGACATAAAAAAGCCAGGCTGGAGTTTGCCAAAACTTACCTGAGAAAGCCTAAAACGTTTTGGAAGAATGTTCTCTGGTCAGATGAGACAAAAGTAGATCTTTTTGGGCAAAGGCATCAACATAGAGTTTACAGGAAAGAGGCATTCAAAGAAAAGAACACAGTCCCTACAGTCAAACATGGCGGAGGTTCCCTGATGTTTTGGGGTTGCTTTGCTGCCTCTGGCATTGTCTGCTTGACCGTGTGCATGGCATTATGAAGTCTGAAGATTACCAACAAATTTTGCAGCATAATGTAGTTCCCAGTGTGAGAAAGCTGGGTCTCCCTCAGAGGTCATGGGTCTTCCAGCAGGACAATGACCCAAAACACACTTCAAAAAGCACTAGAAAATGGTTTGAGAGAAAGCACTGGAGACTTCTAAGGTGGTCAGCAATGATTCCAGACCTGAAACCCATAGAAACACCTGTGGAGAGATCTAAAAATGGCAGTTTGGAGAAGGCACCCATCAGATATCAGGGACCTGGAGCAGTTTGTCAAAGAAGAATAGTCTAAAATTCCAGTAGAGCATTGTAAGAAACTCATTGATGGTTACCGGAAGCGGTTGATGTGAGTTATTTTGGCTAAAGGTTGTGCAAACAAGTACCATATTAGGATGTGGGTGCCAATACTTTTGTCCGGCCCATTCTTGGAGTTTTGTGTGAAATGATCAATATTTTGCTTTTTGCTTCATTCTCTTTTGTGTTTTTTCATTGAAGACAAATTAAATGAAGATAATAATACCAAAGAATTTGTGATTGCAATCATTTTCAGGAAGAAACTGAGTATTATCTGACAGAATTGCAGGGGTGTCAATACTTTTGGCAACAACTGTTTAAGAAAATGTTCCTATGCTGAGATAATCATATCTATAAACAGATTCAATTGTGGAAATTATTATTATTCCAAAATCTATTGATTAAAATGAACTTTAAAATTACCTTTGTAGGAAAACCCCATTCATCCGTGTCTTCCCTGCACAGGATACATATATACATACATACAGTAGGCAGTGGTATCACTTGAAGCTCATGAGCCCCAATGCGAAAGCTTCAATGGGCCCCCAATTATTGCAAAACTTAAATATAATTAGTCTTTTTCTATAGGCTAAAGGGACTTTTTGGGGCCCATTGCCCGGGTGCAATTACAACCCCTGCACCTATTATTAGTTACACCCCTGACAGCAAGATAACAAAGGCTCAGTGCAAAGGGAAAGGTAAGGGTTAACCCTCACACACAAAGGAGGGGAGGCAGCAGAGGTAAGGGGATACTCTTGGATGCAGAATTCATAAAGAATACTTAGCCCAAGTGTGTTATCTCCTATCAGCCTAAGCTAACAGAGGAAGATCCAACTGCTATTATTTAGCTGCTCTTCCTTAATGTGAACTGCATATGCAAATAGAGTCTGTGGAGCCTCTGTTAGGAGTCTCAAACACAGAACTAGCCATATATCCCTCCAGGGAAGGACCCAGCCAAGGCCTTGCTCCCACCTAGCCAGAATCCTACTCCACACTGATGAGGGGCAACACCCCGAAACAGCTGTATGTGGATGGATACTTGGCCTTGGTATTCCCTTGTCATATCTGTAAACTTGTAAAAGAGTTGGATATTGACTTAAAGGGCCACTTCATATGGTGGTTATGGTGTTCTCCGCAAGGAGCCACCCCTTGGTTGGGTCCTTCCCTGGAGGGATATATGGCTAGTTCTGTGTTTGAGACTCCTAACAGAGGCTCCACAGACTCTATTTGCATATTCATATTTCCCAGGGGGCAATCTGCCTAGGAATTCACTGTGTTTGAGCGCTTTAGCCAGCTGCCCGCAGTGTTTTCTTGGACTGGTCTCCCTGAGATCAGTGAATACTTTGCAATCTTAATGTGAACTGCAGTCAGAGCTTTTATCCCACAGTGATGGGGTTAAGTGTAAAGGGAGGTAATGCTGGTGCATTAATCTAATTATAGGTGCAAATGCTGCACCTCCTATGTGTTACTTAATATCATATCTGGCCTCCACTTAGTAGCTGACTAATTGCCCATTATGTGCAGCAGAGGTGTATGGCAATCCCTGCCTCCTCATCATGAACGCTCCTGAACACTGAACAGCTCTGTAAACAAGGAGCAGAGCAGCCCCACATCCACCAATGAGAAGACGGCATCCGCGGAGGCGGAGGTACAATCAGAATGATAATAATCCAAATCGTAGATCAGTTCCACTCCGACCCTCTGGCTGTGCCCGTCAGAAGGCTGGAAAGAAAAAGCCATAGGGCGAGATGTGGCTCGTAGGACAGTTTAGCCAGGCCTGGGCTACAGGATGCAACAGGTCCCCATGATAAATGGCGAAGATAGTACAGGTGGAAAATGCTAATGAACAATGATTCAGACCTATCTATGGTAGAGGCTGTAAAGTATAATAGATGCTCAAAGGTGTGTAAGGCATGGTCACACAGGTACATATAGTTCACTACAGCCTATTTGTGACGTCCATACTTTCATACTTTTAGATCAGGTTGACTGCCCAGAAGTCTGTGAGCGCACAGCATATGACAAATTTGTTGATATTTTTGGCCAAAATGCTCAATGTCTTCATAGCATTGCGAGTCCCTACAGGAAAATTAAAAGAACGTCACTGAAAAGGACATCTAATCCAAAAAAATCACTAAAAAAGAGGCCACACTTGCCAAACTGGTCAAAATGACAATACAAGCTATAGATATATTTCTGACATAAAACCGAGTCTAGAAAACAGGGGTGAGCCAGTCATGAAGGAAATATTAAAAAATATCCTATGTGTCCTGTTCTGTTAACTAGATAATTAGATTTTCAAGGTCAACTTTGACTAGTCTAACAATAAATGTCCTGTGTTCTTCACTGGCAGCATTATTGTAATCTCTACACAATATGTCATTGTTCTCATATCCTTCATAATTTTATTTGAACTCAAAGGAGCTATAATCTTTCATCACATATGTATGGGAAAGACAATGTCTGGATCAGACACATCTCCACCGTATTAAGGGTTATTACTTTTTGTTAGTTAATTGAACTTTTTCCACTGTATTCCACCCAAGTTCATTCTTCTTGAGTTTATTTTAATGCTTTCACTGGAGCTCTGACTTGTCTACATTTTTTGGGTAATTTTCCTGTTTTCTTTTACCTATTGGACCATTAGAAGTTTCCGTTTTCCTGGCCTCCAAATTCATATTACAGAGAGATTAACACTACTTAAATGTCTCTAGTTTTATTAAATTTGGCATAGAAACTCCACTCAGAATGTTGTTTGAGAATAACATTCATTTAACATGCCCTGCTGTTCAGTATAAAAAATATGTATGTCATTCACTATCTAGCATACGGGCAGCTTTGTCAAAAATAATACTATAATTTATGGTTCTATAAAATTAATGTTATAATAGACACCAAAACGGAACTGAACCTTAATCCACCAAACATGCTAGAATAAAGAAAAAGACAGACCTAGAATGATCTTATTGATGCCAGAATCTCAATGCCATTGAGAAGGCGTGGGGTATTTGAAGCAGTTTGTGAATGTGAGAGACCCCCCAAAAATTAAAAAAAAATCCCATAAAGGTCAGGTATAATGCTTTATTTTCCTACTTGATGTGAGACTGCAGTAAACAATCAGGTATTATTTACACCTGCCAGAATTTTTGTAAAAATACTATATCTGCAATTATTCCATTCCTTTGAACAGGGCTGCAACCAGGAATTTCATGGCCGCACACTGGAAACATTTTAGGGTCCCCTTGAGACTCCGCCCAGCCTCCACCCCAGCTCTGCCTCCACCACTCATACTTTCCACATTCCCAACATTTGACTGGGTCCCATAAGAACATATCTCATAACTTTTCTAATTAATTCTCATTCTATTGAAGCCTCTAGATTCCCCTTCTATTGGAGCCATAAAGCATGATGCCAACAAAAGTGCCCTACAAGTACTGTATGATACCCCCACAGTGAATTCCTCCACAGTACCCTCCACATGCACAGTATGATGACTGGAGATGAGCGACCTTTTGAAGATGGGATCCAATTCGGCTCAGCGAAATAGCATATGTTTGCCGAATAGATCAATGAACAGTTCACCAAACATCTGAACCCCATTAAAATTAGTGGGAGCCTAAACAAGGAGATAGGAGACACCTTCAAAGGTGTCGAAAACCTGCTAAACACAGCTCAAACAGTATTACAACGGAGCCCTGCTGTTTTGGCAAACTCATTAACTAGAGTATTACTTGCCAAGGTTCAACGCAGCTGTCACCAGCTAATGAACCACACTGCTCCATACCTTGATTAGCTAAAGTCAGACTTAGCACCATCCACCCTCTTAGCTGGCATCTGTGATTGGTTGCTAGTATAGCAACCAAACCAATGTCAGATTACTGTAAGAATAAATAAATATTTGAATAAATTGGCAAGTGTTCACCCTCCAATTTTGATGCCATCCAAGATGAAGCACAAGGCTGGGGGCTGGTATTCTTACCCTGGGGAATAACATAGTTATTGCACCAGAATATGGGGCATTCATCTCTGGTCATCCCACCGCCATGGTATGGTGGCAAATGGGGTAATAGAAGGGGGTTAATGACAGATGAGTATTGTGAGCTGTTATTAACCCTTGGATTGGTAATGTTGAGATGTTTATGAACACCCATATTACCAATCCAGTGAGTAAATAGTTAAAAAACAGAGATGCATAGAAAAATCCTTTTTTTCCTATGTGACCCCTTGAGTCTGAACTCCAGTAATCTTTTTGACAGCACCACTTGTCACATTGTCACCAGTGCTGGCATGCTTGCTCTCACAGCACAGGACCTATGATTAGTCTGATAATTTGGCAAACCTCATACAATAGAAACCTATACATATTAGAGTGCTAAGCCATATGAATAGAAAAATTAATCTTTATTAGCTCATAAAAAAGTAAAAAAATGGATTTTAGAGGAACACAAAGAATAAAGACCCCTCATACAGTGTGTTCCATAAAAATGCACTGGACATCACATAGAATCTCTCCAAAATAAAAGATCATAATCCAGTGTACCAAGATATACTAAATATGCAACTGTAGGGAAGGATTTATAAGATGTTTTGTAGAGAAAATATTTTCTTCATGATAGTTATCAAAGTCCTAGTAAATGAGGAAAAGTATCTCTGAAGGTACCTTTACACGCCGCTACAACATGGTGGAAACAACCGGGTGCTTCACATGCACGAGCACGTAACAACGGTTACAAACGGTACCCGCATCGCCTTTACACGCCGCTATAAGGTGCACTACAGAAGGTTGAATCTATCTCTGGATGCACCGCCGGGTGCCACAAGTTACCTTCTGTAGAGCACCTTACCTCATTTACACGCCGTAACAGAAGGTAATATGGGAGGACCTGGTGCAGCAGGGACAACACATAGGCGGGCCAGAATTGTGGATTACGAGAATTTCGTACGCTGATAGGACAAAGCAATAGCATCATGATTGGGCAGCCAGCACAGGAGGCTGACTAATACATGACGCTCAAGCAATTGTGTAGTGTGACTGGTCAGCACCTTAAATATGCCGCCCTATGCAGCGACTACCAATCTTAACGCAGGAGCTTCCTCCAATGATCGCTGAAGGGGGGTGGTTTCCCGGAGCCTGTGTCACGCCCCAGGTAGATAGCAAGGTGTCGAAACAACCCTCCTGTTCCTTATTTACACGCCGATACAGGCCGCTACCATCGGGTTGAAATCAACCTGTTTTAGAGCTCGGCTCTGAAACAGGTGCCGCAAGTGATGGGTGGAAATAACCGTCTTTACACGCCGCTACCTTGGGTTGATTTGGCGGTGCAAGATACATTTCTCTCATCTACCCGGTTGTTTCCACCATGTTGTAGTGGCCTGTAAAGGTACCTTTAAAGATATGTATATTAGTCCCTATATAACCATATATAAGTAAATATAACTTAGGGCCACGTCACACACACAGATATCTGTGCAGATATTGTTGGCAGATCTCTGGTTGCAGTGAAATCATGGACACATTGTACCATTTGTACACAGCCACAAAATGGAACATTGTGTCCATGACTTCACTGCAACCAGAGATCTGCGAACAATATCTGCACAGATATCTGTGTGTGTGACGTGGCCCTTAGTGGTACAAAACTGAAGATCTTGATGGCATAAGGACCAATAATTTCACCACTTTTTTGTATGGATATTTCCAGGTGGAATCCTGATCTAGGCCAGGTGTGATTCACTGCTTGGTTCATTAATCCTATCAACATGGATATACCTTCAAACCTTTTCTTGTTGCCAAGAGGTGAAATTATCAGTCTATATGCCATCAAGATCTTTAGTTTTGTATTGCTAATTTATACTTACATACCGTATGTAGTTATACAAGGGACTAGTATACGTATCTTTTAAAGAGAGTTTATCTCATCTACTAGGATATTGATTACCATCAAGAAGAAAATATTTCCTCTACAAAACATCTCATAAATCTTTCTCTACAGCTGCATATTTAGTATATCTTTGTTACACATCAATTAATGTTATTAACCTCTTTACGACACATGACGTACTGGGTACGTTATGTGCCGGCTTCCTCCCTATGATGTGAGCTGCGGCACAGAACTCACATCATACCCCCACATCTCAGCTGATATAATCAGCAATCCGATCGGCGGTGTTAACTCTTTGAATCGTGCTGTCATTCATTGACAGCGCCATCCACAGACCCACGGCGGGATGGCACTGTTCTGATCTGAGATTCCGCAAAGCGATCTCAATTTTGATCTATTACCTAGAGAGCCTGGCATCCTGTGATGACCTGGGAAGCTCAATGGGATCACTTCCTGTGGATGGCTGGTGAGTGCCAGCATCTACATAAATTGATCATTTGCGCTATGTAGAGATGAGCTGCAGCTTATGTCTACATAACACAAGAGATCTGAGTGTGCAGCACTGAGGCTCTCTAGGGCCAGTGTAAAATAAAGAAAAAAATGTTTTTAAAAATATGGAAAAAAAACCCCACAAAAGTTCAAATCACCCCTCTTTTGCCCCATTCAAAATAAAACTATTGAAAAAAATTAATATACATATTTGGTATCGCTGCATTAATAAATACCCAATCTATCAAAATATATAATCAAAAAATCAGATCAGTAAGTTTACACAATGGAAAAAAAGTCCAAACGCCAAAATTCCATTTTTTTGGTCGCAGTAATACTGCAATAAAATGCAATAATGGGCGATCAAAACATTGTATATACTTAAAAATGGTGTCATTAGAAACATCAGCTTAAGGCTAGTTTCACACTACGATTTTGGCAGTTCTGATGCTGTCCGATAAAAATCGGACAGCATCGGAACGATTTTTGCCTCCATGCAGCCCTAGGGGCATCGGACCGAATCGGGTGTGCACTAAATGGCATCTGATTTGGTCCGATCCGATTCTGTCTGATCTTTTTATCGGTGCAAAAATCGGAGCATGCTCCGATTTTTGCACCGATAAAAAAATCAGACAGAATTGGATCGGACCAAATCGGATGCCATTTAGTGCACATCCGATTCGGTCCGATCAATTTAGCATGGGGCCCTATGGTGCAGGGTCCGAGGAAACATCTGTGTCTCCTCGGACCCGATTTTACTTCACTGAGCATGCTCAGTACAGTAAAACTTCTCCAAAATGGGAGAGAAGGGGTTAAAAAAAAAAAAAAAAGGGTTTATGCTCACCTATCCCCGAGCCCCCGCCGTCTCCCGCCGTCTCCCTTCGGCTCCAGGTGGCTCCCGGTGTCTTCACGTTGTCTGCAGTGGTGTTCTACTGCAGTACAGGACCTGCGGTGATGTCACAGTCATGTGACCGCAGGTTACCATGGAGTAACCTGCTGTCACGTGACTGTGACATCACCGCAGGTCCTGTACTGCAGTAGAACACCACTGCAGACAGCGTGAAGACACCGGGAGCCACCTGGAGCTGAAGGGAGACGGCGGGGGCTCGGGGATAGGTGAGCATTTTTTTTTTTTTTTATAGCACAGAGGCTACGATTTTATGCCGGAATCGGATGCCTATTTGGCATCCGATTCCAGGCATCAGAAGGGAGCCAATGCTGTCCGAGTTTATCGGACAGCATCGGCTCCCTAAAAATCGTAGTGTGAAAGTAGCCTTAGACACAAAAAATAAGCCGTCACACAGCCCCAGATCTTGAAAAATGAGAAAGCTATGGATCACGGAAAATGGCAAGAAAAGCGCAGTTCTTTTTTTTTAAAGTTCAGAATTTTTTTTCACCACTTAGATAACAGTAAAAGTATACATGATTGGTATCTATGTACTTGTACCAACCTGAGACAGCATAGCGCCATGTCACTTATGCTATATAGTTAACACGGTGAGTAAATAACCCAAAAAACAAAATGTATATTTGCACTTTTTTTGCAATTTCACTTCACTTGGAATTTTTTTCCATTTTCCTGGAATTTTTCTCCATTATTCTTTATGGTAAAATAAATAATTTCTTCTGAAAGTACAACTTGTGCTACAAAAAACAAGCCGTCATATGTCTATATTGACAGAAAAATAAAAAAGTTATAGCTCTTTAAATATGGGAGAGAAAACGACAAATGGAAAATGGAAAATCGCCCAGTGTTGAAGGGTTAACTGGATTGTGATTTTTTTTTTACTTTGGAGTGATTCCATGTGTTGTCCACTGCATTTTTATAGAACACACTGTATGAAGGGTCTCTATGCTTTGTGTTCCCCCAAACTCTCCTTTTAAATTGTTTTTATGAGCTAATAAAGATTAATTTTTCTATTCAAATGACTTAGCACCCTGTTTTATACAGCCCTCACAGCAAATGGGGGATGCATTCTGTGAATGTGACACCCACTATGCTTTTAAGAGCATCCAGGGAGAGCTGCATTTGTTCTGGAAAGGTGGGAGGATTCCTCTTGCCCCGTGGCCACTTCCAAAAAGGCTTCTAGGGCAGGGGTAAGCCACTCCAATCTACAAGGGTTGCAAGTAGTGCACGTTTTCAGGATTTCCTTAGCAATGCGCAGGTGGTAATTTAATCACCTTATGCAATTAGAAGAATATCCTGAAAACATGCACTGTTTGTGGCCCTTGAGGAGTGAAGTTGGCCAGAACTGTTCTACATAAGTGTGTGTATTGTTTTGTATTTCAGTCCAGCAAGAGTAAAGCCAGGCACAGGAATGACTAACATCTTATGAAGACCAGCCAGGTAAACCTTGTATCTGCCTGTTGAAGCGCACATTACGTGAAACGGTGAAGCCGATGCCCATTGTTTTGTATTTCCATACCTTACACCTTCATGGAGACATTGTTCCATTTGTACACAGCAACAAGATAGAATAATGTGTCCATGATTTCACTGCAACCAGTAAGTTGCCAGTGAAATTCCTAGAAAAGTTGCCGCGTGTAAAGGTACCTTTAAAGAGAAAGGGTCCCTGTGGGTGGGATGTGACCCTAGATCGAGATGGGGACTAAATAACTAAATGACAGAAGTGTTGTGCTAAGCAGGAAGGAGGAGGACAGATTAGTATTAGCGGTGGTACCAGGAGTCATGGAGCAGCCCGAAGTAAAGTGAGCCTTAAAGCCAAACGTATTGCCAAAGACCTTGTAAATTGTTGTGCACGCAATATCTGTGTGTTTACGGTACTGTGCAGAATGTTTAGAAAGGCTAGGGTCACGCTTGAAGGGTGACCCATGCTAGGCGCATCTGCTTAAAACGGAGAAATCCTAACTGCAACGCATAGGGTTAACAACGCTATGCGCTGCATGACAATGCTGCCCCATAGAAACCCGCTGTTTACCTTAGCAGCGGCACACAGGCAGTGTGCTTTAGCAGAGTGCACAGGAAAACGCTGTAGACAGCGTTTCTTGTGCGCTGTGATAAAGCGCACTCCCTGTCTGGCCGCGGCTAAGGTAAACAGCAGGCTTCTATGGGGCAGCGTTGTCAGGCATTGCATAGCTTAAATGCTATGCGCTGCAGTTAAAATTCCTACGTTTTAAGCAGATGCGCCAAGCGTGGGTCACCCTCCAAGCATGACCCTAGCCTAAAAGACTGTTGAAAAAGCAACCCAATCTGTGTCTGTAACTCACCAGCGGAAAAATCCTGGCCTGTGTGAAGACCTAAATCCAGGTATAGCTCACACATTCAAAGACCACACACCCAACCAGACCACTGCAACCAAATTCCTCCTTGCTCTCTGGAGGTGGCCAGGGTGCAGACTACCATAGGAGAGAGCGCTTTGCCCATCACTACGCCCCAAGCCACACTCATGGTTGATCATGCTACCACTCACTTTATGAATAACAGAATAAATTAATAAAATATAACTCCATACTGTAGGTTACAACCAGGGCTGCACCGTCCATTGGACAGTGTGAGCCCTGTCATTCAGGCGGCAGCCGGCAGGGGGAGCGGCTGTGCAGAAGGGGGCGGCGCCTCAATGCAAGCAGCCTCCCCCTGTCATGGCGCCGGCCGCTCACCCTGCGCACCGGAGGTAAGCGGCGACCGCCGGTGGAGAGGCACAGAAGGGGCGGCAGGGGCCCCAGGCATCACTAGCACCCCCCCCCCCCGGGAATCACGGCCGCGGCCGGCAATCACTGCCGCGGCTCAGGCGGCAGTGGCGAGCCGGTCATTTGTAGAAGGGGCGGCAGCCCCAGGCTCCAACAGCACCCCCCCCCCACCCCCCCCCGTAGTCAGTGCCACGGCTCAGGCGGCAGTGGGGCTCGGTGCACCCCTGGTTACAACAGTCCATGATGCCGTAAGACATAACCAGATTCAGGTCACAGCGGTTTTTTTCCTGGGCAGACTACTTAATGCCACAATGCCACTCACTGCCACCATACCCCCTCGGATATCTCCTCCTCTCATTTATATGGTGCATGCAATAATATTGAGCATAATACTTATCTGTACAGGTGCCATTCCTATGACTGATCTGACCCAGGATCTTCACTCCAGGTATGAGGAACCACAGTGACTCCTTCTACCTCCCAAAGCATTCCACAGACTAACTACCCTAACTGTAAAGAAACCATTACTATTCAGATGTCAAAATCATCTTTTCCTGACATGTAATATATGTCCCCTGGTCCTTTGTAAGTGCTTTACAATGAATAAATTGTCTACTCTTTTTATTTACCACAAACATATTTATACATACTGAATAAATGAGTTTGCCTCTCATTATAAGATGGACCTTCCATCACACATAATAATCTTATAGCCTGCCTTGAACTGGTATACAGTATGTCTACTTTTGAATCATTATTGATATATATTAGCAATAGAAATAATAATTAGTGATGAGCGAGTATGCCGTGCGCTGCTCAGTACTCGCACGAGTATCACTGTACTCGGGCTACTCGGCGAGCACCGAGTACTCTCGCGATACTCGTGCTGTGCTCGTGGTCCTCATCCCTGCATGTTGGCGCTCTTTTGAGAGCCAGACCACATGCAGGGATTGGCTGGCAGACCACTGCAATGCCACAGCCCTGTTAGTTTTTAAAAGAAAGAGACCAGAGATGTTTTTGTGACCCAGATTAAATCACCCGAATGTCCAAACATATATTTGCAGTACAAAAAGTTTTAATTACGTTACTGGTGGTACAAAAACAGGCAACAGTCAAAAGTAAACAAGTACAATGTGGAAGAGGGAGGTGGGAGAGGGAGGCAGGAGATGCAAAAGGACAGAGGTACCCTCACCCTGGTTGCTAAGAAGAAATGCCTGTGCTCAAAAAGGGACAAACCAAACCAGCGCGAGCGCTATGGTGAGGTTTCACCTAAACTGTGCAGTCAAAGCTGCAGGCAATCCGACTGACACTTACCCATGGGTGTAATTAAGGGGTCCAATGCACTCCTGCCTTCGTCTCAGGGGCCCCGACACGTGTTTCGCGTCCGGCTTTCTCAAGGGGCGAGCCCTGTTAGTTGTGGCATTGCAGTGATTGGCCGGCCTGCACAGCATGACCGAGCCTTTATAAGACCTGGCCGCGCTGTGCTCTGCACACAGGCATCCAGACAGTGAATGTAGGGAGAGTGTCTGCTGCTGCTTAGGGACAGATTTGCGGCCCTCATAGATAGATCCGGAGCAGGGCTGCAAACTGCTGCTGCTGACCACAACAGTCCTTCTCAGGACTAATCTAGAAGGATATAGGCAGGGTGATCCACATCGGAGTCAAAGCTTTTCTGTGACCATAACAGTCACCAGACTGGTGTACTTACTACCTTAATACAGGTTAGGGACAAAAATCCTACTCTCCTGTGACCATTACAGTCACCAGACTGGTGTACTTACTACCTTGATACAGGTTAGGGACTAAAATCCTACTCTCCTGTGACCATTACATTCACCAGACTGGTGTACTTACTACCTTAATACAGGTTAGGGACTAAAATCCTACTCTCCTGTGACTATTACAGTCACCAGACTGGTGTACTTACTACCTTGATACAGGTTAGGGACTAAAATCCTACTCTCCTGTGACCTCAACAGTCACCAGACAGTTGTCGCTGTATACAGGCAAAATGCGCAAGGGCGTTGGCAAGGGCGTTGGCAAGGAACAAGGAAGTGGTCGTGATGGTGGTGCAGGCAGAGGCCGAGGTCGTGCGCAAGCACTAATTTCGCAACAACAAAGGGGCACATCTCCTCGCTCGCACGTCCTGTCCCAAATTCTTGGGGCCCGCAGCAGTACACCGCTCTTGAACCAAGACCAGTGTCAACAGGTCGTTACTTGGATAGCGGATAATGCTTCAAGTCATATGGGCACCTCCACAAACACCCTGTCTTCCACACGGTCAAGTGTCAGTAGCCGTGATACTGCACCGCACATTTCCCAACCTGATCCTCCTTCCTACCACCAGGACGAGTACACGTCCACGGACATTACTGATCCCACACTAGGACACTCAGAAGAGCTGTTCACGTATCCATTCGCAGAGTCTGGCCTGTCGCCAGCTCCTCTTGAAGTGGGTGATGAGGAGATGGTATGTACAGATGCCCAAATATTTGAGCAGCCACGTTCTCACGAACGGAACGTTGGCAACGTGTCTCAGCAAGGGGTGGACGATGATGAGACACAATTGCCAGGAAGTCAGGAGGAGGATCAGGGTGCGGAAGAGGAAGACGACGTGGTGGATGATCCAGTAGCTGACCCAACATGGCAGGAGGATATGCAGAGCGAGGCCAGCAGTGCACAGGGGGAGGGAGGCGTAGTTTCCCAACAGGCAGTACGAAGCAGGGTCGTGTCCGCAGGCAGAAGGCAGCCAACCGTTCCCCGGAACACCAACACGACTCAAGGTGCCTGTGCAAATGTTCGGTCTTCCAGAGTCTGGGAGTTTTTTATGTTGGCTCCAGAAGACTCTAAAAAGGCCATTTGCAACACCTGCCATGCCAGTATCAGCAGGGGTACGAAAACTAGCAGCCTGACCACCACCAGCATGATCAGGCACATGTCAGCCAAGCACCCGACTTTGTGGGAAGTACAACAGAGTCGAGGAGCGGTGCTTGCTGATGTCACTGCTACGTCTTCGCGTGTTGTGCGTGCGAGCCAATCCCCTGTCCATGCTGGCCGCGAACAAGCCTCCGGCCCTGCACCTGAAGTTGCCCACGCACAAATAACACCAGCATCAAGCACGTCCTTGTCCCAGCGCAGCGTTCAATTATCCATTCAGCAAACATTTGAACGCAGGCGCAAATACGCTGCCAAAGCCCCACATGCCACAGTCCTGAATTATCACATTTCGCGACTCATAGCGCTAGAAATGTTGCCTTTCCGGCTGGTGGAGACGGAAGCATTCCGCGACCTGATGGCGGCTGCTGTCCCACGTTACTCGGTCCCCAGCCGTCACTATTTCTCCAGATGTGCCGTCCCCGCATTGCATAATCACGTGTCCAACAGCATCACACGTGCCCTGAACAACACTGTTTCAGCCAAAGTCCACCTAACCACAGACACGTGGACAAGTGCTTGTGGGCAAGGCCGCTACATCTCCTTGACGGCACACTGGATTAATATTGTGGAGGCTGGGACCCAGTCTGAGCGAGGGACGGAACACGTCCTTCCCACACCAAGGATAGCAGGCCCTACCTCTGTCAGGGTTTCACCAACACTCTACAGCTCCGGAATGTCATGCTCCTCAGCCTCCTCCTCCTGCGCATCCTCATCCACTGTACCCTCCACACCAGTCCCAAGCTGGAAGCACTGCAGCACTGCCTCTGCAAAGCGGCAACAGGCTGTGCTGAAGCTAGTCTGCATAGGTGACAAACCCCACAATGCAGACGAGGTGTGGACAGCTCTGAAACAGCATCCAAAAAGTAAAGAAGGTCAGCGCCCAAAGCTGGTAGTTGTATCTTCAAAAGATTTTTATTCCATCCACCACAGCACAATGTTTCGGTTTGACAACCTTTTTCAAGTGCATGCACTTGAAAAAGGTTGTCAAACCGAAACGTTGTGCTGTGGTGGATGGAATAAAAATCTTTTGAAGATACAACTACCAGCTTTGAGCGCTGACCTTCTTTACTTTTTGGATGCTGTTGTTGCTGGGTGGATCTCCCTGGCTCAGGCCGTGCGCCCTTATATTAGGTACTCAGAGAGTTCCATTTCCACATGGTGCTGTGGATACTTTCTTTTTTAAGCTCTGAAACAGCAGGCAGATCACTGGCTCACACCTCTGAACCTAAAGCCAGGAAAGGTTGTGTGTGACAATGGCCGGAACCTGGTGGCAGCTTTGAGGCGAGGCCAGCTGACGCATGTTCCATGCGTGGCCCATTGGCTCAACCTGGTGATTCAGAGGTTTGTAAAGTCATACCCAGAGCTGTCTGAACTGCTGGTAAAAGTTCGCCGTCTGTCTGCACATTTTCGCAAGTCACCTGCTGCTTCAGCCGGCCTTGCCGGCTTTCAGCGCCGTTTGCGTCTTCCGGCCCACAGACTGGTGTGTGATGTCCCCACGCGTTGGAATTCAACTCTGCACATGTTGGTCAGGATATGTGAGCAGAAGAGGGCAGTTGTGGACTACCTGCATCACCTAAGCCGTCGGGAAATGGGCCAAACTCCACACATAACACCTGAGGAGTGGAGATGGATGTCGGAACTATGTTCCGTCCTCCAAAACTTTGAGGACTCCACCAAGATGGTGAGCGGCGATGACGCCATTATTAGCGTCACCATACCACTACTCTGCCTTCTAAAACGGTCTCTGCTGAAAAACAAAGAGGATGCATTGCAGGCCGAGCACGATGACTTGGAGCAAGAAACAGTAGTGGGTGTGGGTGAAAACACACAGCCCGGCCTCATCTCATCACAACGTGCAGTGGAGGACTATGACGAGGAGGAGGAGGATGAAGACATGGAGCAACTCTCTGGCCAAATTGAGGATATGACATGCACACCAGTCATACCCTCGATTCAGCGTGGCTGGCCAGAGGACAGGGGAGATGAGGAGGAGGACAGCATGTTCAGTCATCGTGTTGGTCTGGATACTGAAGTGATGGCTGTTAAGAGTCTGGCGCACATGGCTGACTTTATGGTAAGCTGCCTGGCTCGTGACCCTCGCGTTCAGAACAATCAGTACTGGTTGGCTACACTGTTAGACCCACGCTACAAGGAGAACTTTATGTCTCTCATTCCTGAGGTGGAGAGGTCAGCCAAAATGCAGCAGTTCCAGAAGGCCATAGTCACGGAAGTAGGCAAATCATTCCCCTCACAAAATGCTAGCGGCATAGGTCAGGAATCGGTGGACAACCAAGGCGTACGGCCGAGAGGGGCACAAGTCCAATCCACCAGAGGTAGGGGAACACTCTTTACGATGTGGGACAGTTTTCTCAGCCCCTCACGTACCACAGCCCCTGAGGTGCGGGGTAGTGCCACAAGAAATGCTAAGTTTGGCCAGATGCTGAAGGAGTACCTTGCAGATCGAACAACTGTACTGCGAGATTCCTCTGTGCCTTTCAATTATTGGGTCTCCAAGCTGGACACGTGGCATGAATTGGCTCTCTACGCCTTGGAAGTCCTGGCCTGCCCTGCCGCTAGTGTATTATCAGAGCGTGTTTTCAGTGCCGCAGGTGGAATCATTACTGATAAACGCACCCGCCTGTCAACTGAAAATGCTGACAGGCTGACTCTGATCAAGATGAACAAGGGTTGGATTGGGTCAGACTTCCCCACACCACCAACAAATGACAACTGAATTTAAATTTTGTTATGGGAATTTGCCATGTACCTCCACTCACCCATGGGTACACACTTCTGGACTTTGGCTAATCGCTGGACAGCTCCTCCTTCTCCTCATGAGCCACCATGATGACCGTTACAATAGTTAGGCTGTTGTTTGAGGTATACCGTGGTAAATTTTTTCGCCCATTCTTTTAGAATGGGCATTACAACGACAGGAGACCCGCTCCTTTTCACTGGGAAAAATGTTTTGAGGCCCTCATGCACATCTCTATCCAGGGACAATGTGGAGCCTCCCAATTTTTGGCTGCCCTGCCAAAGGGCTATACTACAATACACCCACTTGAGGTTTACAGGCCCTACTGCATGTCTGTATGCATGGGTCATTGTTGAACCTCCCAATTTTTGGCTGCCCTGCCAAAGGGCTATACTACAATACACCCACTTGAGGCTTACAGGCCCTACTGCATGTCTCTATCCTGGGACAATGTGGAGCCTCCCAATTTTTGGCTGCCCTGGCCAAAGGGCTATACTACAATACACCCACTTGAGGTTTACAGGCCCTCCTGCACGTTTCTATCCTGGGACAATGTGGAGCCTCCCAATTTTTGGCTGCCCTGGACAAAGGGCTATACTACAATACACCCACTTGAGGTTTACAGGCCCTCCTGCACGTCTCTATCCTGGGACAATGTGGAGCCTCCCAATTTTTGGCTGCCCTGGCCAAAGGGCTATACTACTATACACCCACTTCAGGTTTACAGGCCCTCATGCACGTCTCTATCCAGGGGCATTGGTGAACCTCCAAATTTTGGACTGCCCTGGCAAAGGAAAATACTACAATAGACCCAGTTCCTCAAAATGGGCACATTATGTCAAGAGGCCTTCATGTACGTCTCTTCTCAGGGACATCGGAGTGCCGCACAATGTTTTCACGTAAAATCTTTCATGTAATCACAAAAAGTAACATACACCAGCTGTATCTCACTATTGGGTATGTGCCCTTAACATTTCCACCCTAAATATTCATTTTGGTATTATTTTGGAAGGTTTTCTGGTGACTCCGTAAAATTGGCGTGAAACTTGGACAAGATTGTTCACAGCTGTGACTTTTGAGTGAGAAATGCTTCCGGGGGTCTTCCCCATGGTGTTGCCATGTCATTTCAGCACTCTTCTGAGACTTTTGTGACGTTTTTAGGTTTCTACATGCTGCCGGCAGTCATTTCATAAAAATACTCGGGTCTCCCATAGGATAACATTGGGCTCGGTACTCGGGCCGTGTACATGAGTATCTCGGGATGCTCGGCCCGAGCTTCGAGCACCCGAGCATTTTAGTATTCGCTCATCACTAATATTAATCATATTCTGATCACAGTTGCTGGTGAGCCTTAAATAGATTAGTTACACCTTTAGAAAAATGTAAAGTGATGGGTTTCTGGTGAAATTGTCTTGAGGTTCACAATGTTTCTGCTATTTGCAACATCAGTTTCCAACACTATTTCCTATGAATATTGGGCAAACCATATATTGTTCTACTGAGTACACCATGAACATTTTCTTTCTTTGTATCAGCTGCCAACTATTATTCAGATGTTATTGTTTCACATTTTTTATAGCCGACTTTATTAACAAAGGATCTTTTTTACTAATCACATGTAGCTTGGTTAGGAGAAACAATGCTCATTTTTTTCCTTAATTCTGTCTGTTATCTTATATGTGTATCAGTCTGCAGCAACAGAGACATCTAGTGGTTGTGCTGGAAAATACAGCCATAGCAGTAGTGCACTGTAATTTACTAATGTCCCGAAACTGGACATACAAATTAGCATATGTATAAAGACTTCAAGAAATATGAGGACAAGGATCACATGGTTTGTGAGGGTTTATTTCTGTTTTATTGAGTAATTTGAATGACTGACAAAACATGGCTGTGTAGAAATTCCAAACATACACTTTCTCCTTTGAAGTCATTTTTTACTTTATAGCTGTATGATTGATGATGCGATTTTTTTTTGGTTTTTACCTCGTCATATTTTTGGCATATGTGGTTTTTTTTTTAAAGGAATCTGTCATCCAATACCTGTTGACTAAACCATGAGCAACATGAATCAGCGTCTGGTTGCACTATGACAGTGGAGGTAAAATCTGTATTCAGTGAAGACTTTCCCATTACTGAGATAGAAGATGACAGCTGTTACTGAGGAGAGTCTATGATGACAGGAGGAGGAGCTAGAGGTAGAGGGAGGAGCTATATACAGAGTTCTGCCCCTTCCTCCCTCTTCTATCTACATACTATAGACCAGGGGTCTCAAACTCGGCTGGGTTGGTGGGCCGCACATAGAAAAACATTTACAGCGGGGGGCCGCATCCCTTGTAGGATGAAGTGATATTTTTAGTAATACCAGAATTTTTTGCTCAATGTAGTAAAGTACAAATTCTGATCCCTTTCTTGTAGTAATGTCTCCATCCTGTAGTAATGTCCTTTTCTACTGATGTCCCCCATTCTGATCCCCTTTACTAGTGATGATCCCTATCCTGATCCCTTTATCTAGTGATGATCCCTATCCTGATCCCTGTTTCTAGTGATGTCCCTCATCGATCATGGTCCCCTTTTGTAGTGATGTCCCCCATCCTGATCCCCTTTTCTAGTGATGTCCACCATCCTGATCCCCTTTTCTAGTGATGTCCCCCTTCCTGATCTCCTTTTCTAGTGAAAGCCCCCACCCCATTCCCCTTTAGTAGTGATGTCCCCCATCTTGATCCCCTTTAGTGATGATGTCCCCCATCCCGATCCCCTTTTATAGTGATGTCCCCCATCCTGATCCCCTTTTATAGTGATGTCCCCCATCCTGATCTACTTTTATAGTGATGCCCCCCGTCCTGATTTAACTTCTTTTTACACACTCAAATACACACTCTATCATACTCACACACAAACCTACTCACAAACCCCCCCCACACACACACACACTCTCACACACGCTCTTACACATCCTCATACACACTCTTACACTCACACTCATATACACACTGAAACTCGCACACACTTTCTTATACACACATCCTCACTCACACACTCACCCTCACACACACAACTTCTCACACACACTCACACTTTTCTCACTTTAATGATGCATCGCTCCAGTGCAGGGGGCCGCCGCGGTCCCCGCTGTACTGACTTCCGGCCTCCGCTGTGCTATGACTTCCACCAGCCGCCACTCAGACAAGCTCTGTTGCTCATCAAGATCAATGCAATCGCCAGCCAGAGGCCTGCAGGTGACGTCATATTCTGCCGTTAGCTGCGGGCCTCTCATTGGCTGGCAGCTTGCATTTATCTTGTTGATTGGCAGAGCTTGTTAGTGCTGCGGACAGAAGTCATCACACAGCGGGGACTTCAGCGGCTCCCTGCACTGGGGCAATGCATCATTATGCTGTCCGAGGTGCCGCGGGCCGCATAGTGAAGCCCCAGGGGCCGCATGCGGCCCTCGGGCCGCGAGTTTGAGACCCCTGCTATAGACTGTCATCAGTAACAACTGCCATCTCCTATCTCAATAATGGGAAAATCTTCTCTGAATATAGATTTTACCTCCTAAGGGTGTGTGCACACGATCAGGATACACAGCGTTTTGGACGCAGCGTCTTTGCGCTGCGTCCAAAACACTGCGTAGTACAGTATCAGCATAGTGCATGGGATTTCAAGAAATCCCATCCTCACTATGCTTAACCTGCCCGCAGCATGTTTGGAGCTGCGGTGCAGGTCGCCGGGAGTCCGCTCCTCTGCAGCATGTTCATTTCATGCTGCGGAGACGGAAGCGGCTGCCACAGAGAGACTGCATGGAGAAGCCGCCCCACACCCGCCGCACATGGTGAGTACGGGGCGGCTGCGGTCTCCCTGCGGCCACCCGCGGCTTCCCTCAGGTCCGGAGGAGCTGCGTACAACACGCAGCTCCTCCGGACCGTGAGCACATACCCTAATTGAGAATTTTGATAATGACTGATCAATTCTGGCAAGGAAAAAAGAAAATTTGATAAGATATTTTACAAGTTGCTTATTTTCATGTGTAATATTAATTTGTGAAATACATATTAAAACAATGGTTACGCTTTAAGTAGTGTGCACCTCTTTATGAACCTGACACACACCGTGGGGTCTGTGGGGTACTCGAAGCCGGGTCTGACAATGTTGTTGTGGAAAGGGATGTCACAGTGGCGTGATCCGGTTCGTGGCCACGAAGCAGTCAATAAAAGGGGAAAGTTTTTGTTGCTTTAAGGGGTTTGCTGGACGTGGGACCTGGGGAGCTAATAATGGCTGCTGCTGCTATACAGTCCCTCCGGGGTTGGTGGCAAGGCAACAAACTTGGTAAACCCTCCATGGGTAGGGCTAACCCCAAGACAGTAGATTTTACTTGGGTTAGTTGGTACTGATGTTACAGCGCAGGGCTGATGGCGCAGCAACTAAGTTCACAAACATGGCGGGGTGCAGTCTCAAGGTCTTTACTCACAGTCTGTTGTTCTGGGTTACAACAATTGTCCCTGTGTAACAGCCCGCAGAGTGCTGAGTTCTTGGAGGAGGGGATCCAGCTTACTCCTGGGTAGCTTAGTGGCACTCAACCGGTACCACCTTCCACTGTCCTCTCATGGTCATCTCACTCTGCGCTTGCTTCACCCTCCTGTCTTGTACCTCACACACAGAGCCCCGAGCCAGTGGCCGCGGGCCTTTGTAGCGCAACTTCTCTCAGTCCCCTGGACACTATGTGGCCACCTTTTCAATGGGTGTGTGTGGTTTCGGCTGCGGCACTTGGAGATACCACAGCCTCCGGGTCGCTAGATGAGCCTGATTGTTCTCCACTAGTCTGGGGCCTGTTCCCCCTACACTGTGGCCTGGTCCCTTCACACCTCTGTCAACGTGGATGTGGGCACCCCCAGGTGGATTGCTCACTACCCAGTCCCCTGGGACCTCTTCTGTCTTCTGGAGCACCCTCGCTCTCTCTGCTCCTTTGTAAGGTCTTGTCTCCCCCAGGTCTTGGGATGAGCTCCCACTGGCTCCAGTCCGCAGGACACCTCATTCTCATTATTGTCCTTCTTCTGACAGGCTCTCTGACCCTCATAGACTCCTGCAGCTCTTGCCAGCCACCCACCAACTGACTTCTAGATGTTTCGCCTAGTCTTTTATACTCTCTGTCATGTGTCTTACGTCACTAACGTGCGTCCTCCCTGGCTTCACTCCCTCCTGAGTGCTCCCCTAAACTCTGTTCTCCACTCATCCCTTCTTCCTTGGTTCCTCTGCTTAGGAGTAATCTCTCCCTAACCATGACCTGGAACGGTGTAGTGTTGGTCTGGATGTCTGGATACCGGTCAGTGTCCCCCTCTTACCCGAGAGTGGGGTACTACACCTCTGACTTGGCTGCAGTACCTCTGTGCCAACTGGATCTGCAGGGGTTCCACAAGTCCTGCATAGGTTGCATACCAGGGCTGAGATATTCAGTCACTAAGCAGAGGTCAGATCCTGTCACTTGTAGTGGTGACTGTGCTCAGTGCCTGTGGACCTGGGGACAGAGGTAAAGGCATGTGGTTAACTGTTCCCTTTTGTGGTGGTGAGTGACATTCCCAACGGTGTTGGTGTGATGGAGGGTGACAGAATAAATCAGGAGACATGATGTTATAAATGATCAGATGAACTTTAATGAACAAGTCACACAGCCCGGCAGGATATACAACTACAGAGGAAATAAGGCACTTTTGATGGTAGCAATTCAGACAGGTATTTACTAGCAGTACAGGAGAAAGTTACACATGGGACGTGTTACCAGAGTGTCCTAGCAGACTTCTCCCTGTAGCCCAAACTGACACAATAGGATCCTCTTTGGTGTGTCCTATCTTTCTGTGGTACTCAGCCCAAGTAGACCCCATGGCTCCAGGCACTAAGATCTTCATTTACTCCTGAAGGGGGATTCCATTCCCTTGAAGATAGCCTACAGGAGTCAGGTCCATCTGCTCCCAGGACAGCCCACTGAAGGGGGATCAGTTTCCTCCTACATCCTTCCATCAGGTGCATCCTGGGTGATGCCCCACTAAAGTTTGAGGTGACTAAGGGTATTGTAGCTTTTATGCACACTAGACTCCACCCACTAGACCTGTTGCTAGGCTACCAGCTCAATGGGGAGTTTTAACTAACTGTGTGCTTGTGCAGTGTGCATAACTACTAAGTCATCCTGACACATACATAAACAAAGTCTTAGGTCAATCAGATGCATACTCCTTTTTGATTTTTGAATGCAGAAAATAAACTTTATTGATAAGAACCAGCAACTTTCGCAGTTGTTAATGCGTTTCAGCCAAATTAATAGCTTTCATCACAATAGTTCCTACAGAGAAAAAAGAAGAAAAATAACATAAGTATATACATTATTTACAGAATATTTACCAAGAATAATGTTTCCAGAGTAATGTAGTACCAGAGGAAATAATATCTGGTCTTTTGCAATATGATTAATAAAGCAAAATGGGCTCTAACATCTAGGGCAAGTAGAACGAGAGCAAGGAAGAACAAAAAGTAGAGGCAGGCTGGGGTCACATTTGCGGTAGCAAATGCAGATCCTGATCCGGTTTTGAGCTGCTCAAAACCGGATCAGGATCCGCCGCTCATAGGAGCCCATTATAAAACCGGTTACCGCTTCCGGATTTGCAGCCTGCGGTAAAAATCATGCAGGCTGCAGTTTTCAGAGCGGTTTGCAAACCGCAGCAGGCATGCTATAATGGCCTTATATGGGAGCACATCCGGCTACCGCAAGGCACATAGAACTAATGTTAAAGCTTTCAGGACCTTGGATAGTGGCAGATACAGTACGCACATTACATACTGTATCTCCTCCACAGCAAGGAGCTGCCGGCTTTAATTCATAAAATAGTAAATGTTGACAATAGCCAGGAATACAGTAATACACCCAATTAACCCTTCATATGCTGCCCCATATGGTCACCATGTCTCTAGGGAGGGTGGGCACTCCCTGGAGACATGGTGCCTACATCTATTATTAACATTAACCTTTTGTTCATCCCTTCGGCAGCAGAGCCTTCCAAGTGTGACCCTAGCCACAGTCAGGAAGTAAAGGCCAGAAGACGAGAAGAGAAAGAGAGTGAGACTGAGTGGTCTGCAGAAACCATAGTGACAAAGTCAAAGATAAGAGGTACACATACAAGTTTATGGGTCCATGAATAGCACACGATGGCATCAGCGTAGAATTAGAGTTTATGTGATGTCCATGATTATGATTATAATGTATAAGAGAATATTTGAAATGTTTCTTTTTACTTCTTCAGTAAAAATGACAGATAAAACACTGATGCTAGAACCTGACACTGGCCAAACACTGGTGAAACTTGGATCTAAAATGCTGATGATCAACAGTATATAACTTAAGGGCATCTCAATGAGTCTGAACTGGCTTCATTATAATTGAGTCCTTTTTCCATCTGTCCCTCACTGTTAATTTCATACAATCACTAAGGCTAGGGTCAGAGTTGCGTCTGGCCCTGAGCCTGCAGGATCTGTCAGAAACTTAGTTTCTGGCTGGAGTAGTGCATAGCGCTACCAGCAGGTAACGCTATGCGCCACCTGTCTATTGATCCCTATGGCAACCCGACGCCTACCGCAGCCGCCGTCTCTACCGGATATACACTTTTGCAGAGCGTACAGGAAATGTGGTTTGTAGATTAGGATTTCACATCAACGTTTTTTTTTTTAAATTGCGGCAGAGCCAGCAGATTTACCACATCTGACGCCTAATGGCCGCACTTGCGGCACACTTGCAGCAAGCCCCATGCATTGTCTATGGGTCTTGTGGCCGCAAAAAAAAAGACAGCGTTTTTGTGTCGCCGCATGTGCTGGATCTGCCACATCCAGCAGAACTACACTTGCCGCACCCGACCGTCAGCCCCATAGATAATGCATTGGGCTTGCCGCAAGTGTGCTGCAAGTGCGGTCGTTAGGCGTCAGATGCGGTAAATCTGCCGGATCTACCGCAATTTAAAAAAAAACACTGATGTGAAAGGGGCCTTAGACTATGAGAGTCCTCAGTGGTTGATACTCTTTAATGGCTAACTGAAAAGATGGTAAATAATATCAAGCTTTCAAGACAGCTCAGGTCTCTTCTTCAGGCTTTATAGTGACACATTCTGAACACACATATGTACACATACACAGGATTGAATATGCAGAGCACAGTGGTCTGTATTTGGAGGGAGAAGAACATCTGGGGCAGTAAATACCAGAGTTTAGAGATAAGACATGTGATAGCCTATTGTCCTTCCAAGATTTGACGTTTCCTCAATTGATGTAAAAAGATATAAATCCATGTGGCACATTCATTCCTGCTCTGAATGCATCAAATGTTGATTCTGTAGTGAAATTTACAAACTTTATCCTCGCACACAACTATTTTATGTTACTTTTCATTGATATTTTGAGGTCAGGTGAGGGGATGTTTATGTAAACTGTAAAACCATAATTCTGGAATTTCATTTTTCACGGGTTTAACAAATAATTTCAACAGTTTTCTGTTTTCATAAACCAAACTTTTGGGATACCATGATATCAGATATGCTTATCTTTCATGTTTATTTGAATTGTTTTCATTTATTTTATTTTAGTGGGAGAGTAGTGGAGCCATTGGAGTTTTTATATTTTTCATTTTTTTACAATTTTGAAAATCATTTTTAATATTTTTGGCTTATTTTATTAGTCCTATTTGAGAATTTTAATCTGCATTCATTTGATAGATTTACTATGTATAGTATACAAGGTAGTTCTCTATGCTTTTGATGTGAACCCTCGTGGACAGGGTCCCCTCCCCTCCTGTACCTGCATGTCCTGATTGTCTAGAGTTATTGTACTTGTGCTTGTCTCCCCTATCCTCATGTAAAGCGCCATGGAACCTAATGGCGCTATACAAATAAATAAACAATAATAATGTTATAGAGGTAAATTGTGTGGTATGTTTCTTCACAACAGGAGTCAATGGCCATATACATATACTGGCGTATTTAAATTAATTAGAATATTATCAAAAATCAATGTAATATTGCCATGTTTCAGGCTGTTTCTGGGAGCCCTGAAACACGTTGACTAATAAAACAATATTATATTCACCCTTTGATATCTCGTGGAATATGGCAGTGTGGTTTTTAACCCTCATCCTCACTACTTTAATTTTCTGAAACAATGACCTTTGGGTTTTCATTGGCTGTAAGCCATAATCATCAACATTTACAGAAATAAACACTTGAATTAGATCAGTCTGTTTGTAAAGAATGTACATAATATAGGCATTTCACTTTTTGTATTGAATTAGTGAAATAAATTAACTTTTTGATGATATTCTAATTCATTGAGATGCACTAGTACAAGTGTTTGCCTATACAAGAGCGTACACTAGAGGTTTCCTTTAAATGGATACATTAGTAAATACACTAGAAATAGACCTCCAATGGAAGCAAAAGACAAGATGTGAGCCTAGCCTTCATAGACATCAGGTAATATATAGTAATTTGTTACAGTTTACATTATATATGAGATTCAGATGTCCGTATTACAAGATCACAATAGAGATCAAACCATCACAGTAAAACACATTCCAGTATGTAAATGGCAGACATTGGATATGCATGGGCTCAGTTGCTGATATATTTGTTCCAATATCTTATTAAAGTTTTTTTATGCAGTCTAGGCTCCCTGAGCTGAACCAACCTATTTAATCAGATTTCTTGTTTTCTTTGGTCATTAGTTTTTCCTGACATACAGACGTATTCTTCTGGATGGCGGACTTTTTCTTGAACAAGAAATGTGAGTGGACTGTTGATATCTCTGGTATGAAATGGTTCATACAGCTGAATACAATACAAAATAGGAACCTGGCAAACTGTCTGAAAGGTATAAGTAGTCGATGTCTATTTTAACTGCATTGCTGACTGCTAAAATGGTCATTTTCCATCTTGTAAAATGATGACATCTAATATATAAAGCTGAATGTGTGTGTGTATGTATGTATGTGTGTATGTATGTATGTGTGTATGTATGTATGTCCGGGATTGGCATCTACACCGTCGCAACTACAGCCACAAAATTTTGCACAGTCACACGTCTGGACCCCGAGAGCTTCATAGGCTATGTTGTGAGGCGAAATTTTAACCCCGCGCGTTCCAGTTCACCAAACAATTTTGCCCCTATCTACATAATGGGGAGAAAGTGAATGGAAAAGTGTTGGAGGAAAATCGACAGCTGTCAGCTATAGCCACAAAATTTTGCACAGTCACACGTCTGGACCCCGAGAGCATCATAGGCTATGTTGTGAGGCGAAATTTTAACCCTGAGCATTCCAGTTCACCAAACAATTTTGGCACTATCTACATAATGGGGGAAAAAGTGAAAGGAAATGTGTTGTAGGCAAATTGACAGCTACAAGATGTGAACAAGGTGGACTTAAAAAATGAGAGCGATGCCGCCAAACAGTATATACCATACAGTTGCTAAGGTGGGGCCCCGACATAGGATACTCACCACACACGGGGATATGAACACACACAAAATGCGCCTCACACTACCACGTGCTTGAACACATATACCACCCTCAGCACACATTTCACCACACATACACCAACCTCGCCACATAATCGCCCTAAAACACACACAAGTCTGGTATTATCCTTCAACAATAAAAATCTGATTAATAAGCAGCAAAACTACAAGAGAAACAAATGTACCATATAGGAAATACGGCAGCTGTCAGTCACATGACCTGTCTATTATGTGTATGTGTGAGCTAATATATACTGTCAGGGGGGAGAGTTTCCTGTTGCCTGGGGATTTATCAGGCTGCCAATAGCAACCAATCATAGCTCAACTTCTATTTTGCTACTGTTAATCTGAGCTCTGATTGGTTAATATAGACAACAAAGGACATTCTCAGTAAAGCTTCTGTGAGGTAATAGGATGTCAGTTAGGGTGTGTTGGTGGAAAGACTGATGTCAGTCACATTACCTCTATGTGAGAGGATATAGAAACTGTGGAATATCTGTGGTGTTGAAATATATGTTGTGAAATGCTTCTATTAGCTTAGTTTTTGCCTTTTAATAATTACATTTCTATCGATTTGTTTTGTGGTTTTTGTGTGCTGAATAAATTTTTGTTAACACATTCTATTTTGTTAACAGCAGTTATTAACCCGGGCGAAGCCGGGTCTTACAGCTAGTATCTTTATAATATTCCAACAATTTTTGTACCACATGGGTCTGATCTCAGAAACCCTAACTAGTCCAGAGGAATAAAGGGGATGCAGCTGTGGTGCCCACTTCACCTGCTGTGCAAGAGATCCTCAGAACAGACCATGTTCAACTGAATGAGACCAGCTACAGTTCTGATTGCCCAATGCGCTACGGTGCAGAGAATACTTAGAGGAGGAAGAATAATACTAGTGTTATGGACCCGGTGTTACTAGGACATCCCCCAATTTGGAAAAAATGTCAATGGTACATAATAATTTGATATTACAGATATGCTAATGAAGTATATTTTGGAGTTGTCAGAGATAGCTACATTTATTTGTAGTTTTATTATTATTTTTTTCTCTATGTTCACCTAATGAAATAGAATTATGCTCCAGCAGGAAAAAAAGATTGATGAAGAAACCCTTCTGTCTAGCTCTTTTTTTATATAGACAGACATCGCCTTTTAATGACATGAGTGTGACCAGGCAGGTACCGAATATCACAATCTTAGAGAGGATGTGCTGGAAGAGTAGCCTTTGGAAACTGTGTAGAATGGAGAAGTAATGAAAGATTGCAGTTCAGTCAAAAAAGACAATGCTATAATCCCGACACCCTAACATCACTCTTCTTCAAATCAGAAAACAAGTGTTGCATGCAACAGGAAAAGCAGAGGAGCATCGGACTAGAAGAATGGTACTGGATCACAAGCACATCTTCTCCAGCTTGATGGACTCCTGCACTAGTAAAGTCATTTGATAAGAGAAGAGTTCCTGCAAGATAAAGTTACCATTTACCAAAGTGAATCATTAAGGTATCATGTAATGTCAATCAACTGCTTCTAAGGATAGCAAGATATTGTTTAGTAAATGAAACAAGGATTCATTGGACAAGTACATAATAATGTACAAACCCTTATTGTTGTCTATCTGAAATATGAACTTCAGTTTTGGCCATAAATTCATAGCATTACAAGATAAGGGGGGACTCCACAAGATTTTGTATTATTGATTACCGTACTTATTTTTACACTACACAGACAGCAGACTGATTGCAACCAATAACAAATGCCTGCACAGAAGGTGAGGGGGGGAGAGCAGTGAATATTCATAAGGTTTAATGATTAGACCTTGAGACAGTCCGAAAGCAGCATTATGCAAGGTATGTATAATTTAACTGCTTTAATCCACATTTTGCTTCATTTTGCAGTCCCCTAGTGTTGCTGCCTCAGCTTCTGGGTAACACAGAAGACAGCCAGCATTCAAGCAAGCTTTATTTGGGTGCTGTACAGTAACACGGACATACAGTCTGTATTCGGGGTTCGATTCTGGCCACTAGGTGTCCGGTACAATCCCCTAACTTTACCGTTTGGGTTCGCTCATCCCTACATAGGATGTCACATTTCTCCCTCTTTATTATTTATGGGAGATTGTTGTAGGCACGTATTAAAGTCAAGGACATAACTTTTGACATACATGTTTGTTAAGGGGTTAATAAAAAATGTAATAATTTCACAGTAGGCAGATAAATAACTCACAAATCCAGGTAAGAACGTCCCATCTCCTGACTACAATAAGAACATGTTATCAATATATCTAAGCCATTTTAATTTCTTTTATGAAAATTCATCATAAATTACAAATTTTCAAATGCTTCAATGAAAATGTTTTCTACACTTTGGTTTCCATCCAAGTCCCTTCCCTAGTCAGAATGGTGCCGCCGCTGGACCAGAGTGGTACTGAAAAGGGATGGAAACTCCAGAGGGTGAGTATAGGACATAGGGCAGTAGACTTACATGTAAAACACCACTCCAGTGCTGAAAAAAATAAAGCTTGTAGTGGCTCTTTAAAATGTACACATTTTCACCAATTTCACAATTTATTTCCTCGCACTCAAGAGATTTTGATTTTTTAATTTTAACTATTATTATCACTCAATGGAATTGTTCATTGGCAATCACCAGGTGTTGTACTGTTAACAACTATAAATTAAATGTACAGTGTGTTGTGAAAGTATTTGGCCCCCTTGAACTTTTCAACCCTTTGCCACATTTCAGGCTTCAAATATAAAGATATAAATTCAAATTTTTTTTTTTGTAAAAAATCAACAAGTGGGACACAATAGTGAAGTGGAACAAAATTTATTGGATATTTTAACCTTTTTTAATAAATAAAAAACTGAAAAGTGGGGCGTGCAATATTATTCTGTCAATTTGAGTTAATACTTTGTAGCGCCACCTTTTGCTGCGATTACAGCTGCAAGTCGCTTGGGGTATGTCTCTATCAGTTTTGCACATCGAGATACTGAAATTCTTGCCCATTCTTCCTTGCAAAACTTCTGGAGCTCAGTGAGGTTGGATGGAAAGTGTTTGTGAACAGCAGTTTTCAGCTCTTTCAACAGATTCTCTATTGGATTCAGGTCTGGACTGTGACTTGGCCTTTCTAACACCTGGATACTTTATTTTTGAACCATTTCATTGTAGATTTTGCTTTATGTTTGGGATCGTTGTCTTGTTGGAAGATAAATCTCCGTCCCAGGCTCAGTCTCAAAAAAATTAGAATCTATATCTTTATGTTTGAAGCCTGAAATGTGGCAAAAGGTTGAAAACCTCAAGGAGGCCAAATACTTTCACAAGGCACTGTATCTATGTCTATTGTTTATGGCAGGGGTGGGGAACTCCAGTCCTCAAGGGCCGCCAACAGGTCATGTTTTCAGGATTTCCTTAGTATTGCACAGGTGATAACATAATCACCTGCACTGGTGATGATTCCAAGCCCTGTGCAATCCTAAGGAAATCCTGAAAACATGCACTGTTTGTGGCCCTTGAGGACTGGAGTTCCCCACCCTTGGTTTATGGCATACCAGCATTGTTGATAGATTATATCATCATGCAGCAAGGATGAGATAATGTGTACCTCCACACCAGGGGTACATGTTGGATTTTAAAGCACTCAGTAAGAGCTGTAGCCTGCAATGACAAGTTTAATTCTTTTTTCTTGAGATTTTCCAATTTCCTCATGTAATCAGATTCACATTGATATCTTTAATTTGAGATAAAGAAAGTATGGCATGTTCAGCCAATTCTAATATATTTTTGCAATCACTCTGGAATGAAAAGATATTATTTTTCTTGTCAGTAATACTTGGTATTTTCTCAAATGACATTTTATCCAATTCTTTAACAGTATGGTTTAAACACTGATAAAAATGTCCTTGATCCGGATATTAGTGCAAATCACCAGTGAAATAATGCTGACACCAAGCTCCAAGTTATCACAAACCCGATCAATGCACACATCTTTTAAACAATGCACTTGTGGCATGTTTTTAATTTAATGAGGTTAGGACCTTAGAGCAAACTTATTACCTTTTATGCTATGGCATTAAAACAGAACTCTTTTAAAAGAGGCAGGTTCAAGAAGAATTAAACATACAGAAAAATTCTAGCAGGTAAAATCCAATAAATGATATTGAGAATAATTAATTAAAAGTAAAGTATAAAAAGAAGTAAAAGTAATTTACTGATGAATTTCACCAGATCTATCAAGTAACAAGACATCCCAGATAGGAAGAAGTTCTTAAAATCATAACAAAAATGGGTATGTAAAATAACAACTAAAAAGAGAAAAAAGAACATAGTACAAAAAAGAAAAAGCGAACCAATTAATGATAACAAAGTATTTTATGTCATTTTATTTCAGCCAACTTTGAAAAGTTAAAAATGTAAAGAACATGAGGTGGACAAGATAACAGATGCGATACGACCACAAAGTCAAACTTTAACATTGAAAGTATTTTTAAAGGAACATGCACCTATTGTAACAAGATCATTTTATCAAAATAATTTTGATCAAATTTTATGTAAATTACACAAAAGTCTCATACGTGTGATTATGTACCTATTTTTTCAATAAAGATACCCCTTTAAAAAAAGGGGAAAACAGTTACATAGTAGTTCTGTTTTAATGCCATAGCATAAAAGGTAATAAGTTTGCGCTAAGGTCCTAACCTCATTAAATTAAACACATATGTCTAACTAGGAGGATATAGTCACACGGTAACCCTCCAGGTCCTACAGCAGCAACGTATCGGTTACCACCGATACACCTTAACAAAAGCGAGCTCCGGTGTATACCCTATAAATTATATGGACTTGTGGCATGTTACATTTTAACCATTCGTGTGTACACAAGTGTGATCTGGGTGTCATCCATGTGCTATCAACTTGCCATTTGTTTGCACGTGTGCAGTCCATGTGGCATCCAGGTGACACGCACTGCAAAAAAACTCATGACACTGAAATTAATTTTTATTTTATGCGTTAAAGATGTACAAATATAGAGAGATAGATGAATAGATTTTACAGCTATTAACCACATAAATAAATAATTAAAAGAACAAAACAATATGGCGTTCTCTCCAATATTGCTAACCAGCAAAGTTAAAGCAGACGGCTGTGAGCTGATATTATCATGCCGGAAAGGTCCAACAAATCCAATATTTTTTTTTGCGTTTGTGTGTATATGTCTCTTTTGGGGGGATTACTGGGTTAATAATGATGGTGTCAGAAAGACACCTCTTCATTACTAACACCAGAGCTTGATGTCAGCTGAAACTACATAGCGGACATCAACCCCAGCTACTATTACCCCATTTGTCAAGGTACCAGGGCAATCATGAAGAGCCATGGTGAAGTGCCAGCAGTAAATTAACAATTTTTCAAAGGCTGCATCTCTGCACAAAAGACCATAAACTGTAATTATCCTGATTACAGGAACTGAAAACCACGGGGTCTCCAGGAGAACACACAGTGAGAAAGTTGTCACACCTATGTAAACTTCAATTACTGGAACCAAATAGTGCCTAGTGGCAGCCTGCCATTCTCTATTTACTATGGGAAGGGGGGTTGCTTTCAAAACAGAGCATTTAAGTACAGTGTATTCATAACTAAACTAACCATGGTCCAGTCACAGACTTGGGATTAGAAAATTAAAAGGCTGCCCTTCAAATCTGAGCCAATGGAAAAGCCTATAAAAATGCCGGCAGATTTCTACAAAGGCTTTATATCTAATATATACACTATTTTGAATTCTCGTAGCCGCTGGAGTCCCTTTAAACATGCCTATATGACGAGATGGGAAGCTTGGTTGGGGAGAGAGATTTCTAGCCAGATGTGGAGGGTGATATGGGATAGAACATTTAGGACATCAATTAACACATTATACAAAGAAAATCAGATGAAAATACTGATGACATGGTATCACACACCTGAACTCCTCCATAAGTTTAACTCAACTATACCTGATAACTCTTGGAGGTGTGAACAGAGCAAAGCCTCTTTGTACCACATTTTTTTGTCCTGCCCATTGATTTGTGGCTTTTGGGGATCTGTTGAAACACTGGTGTCCCTGGTTCTGGATCATCGCCTGTCCTTAGACCCGGCTGTTTATCTATTAAATCTTTTCCCCCAGGGTTTGAATAAATCTGGGGGCAGACTTCTAATGCATCTTCTTACAGCAGCGAAATGCATGATATCTCTCAATTGGAAGAAGAGGGCCCCCCCCTCGATATCTGACTGGTATGCACAAATAAAAGACATTTGATTAATGGAACAATTGACTGCCACACTCCATAACTCAATGGAAAAATTTACTCAGACTTGGCAGATGTGGGACCTTTCTGTAGATTCAATACAGCTGTAAAGTATCGAGACATGTGATGATACTAAGGGTCATCTGCAATGGGGAGAGAACTGTGTACATGTGATTGCAATGTCATGTTTTATGTTATGTTCTGACTGTTGAGAAAATAAATAAAAATTAAAGTTGAAGAAAAAAAAAGGACGGCAGATAAAAAAATCTTTGTTCGCAGCTGGGAGAGCAGTTGATGCTGATTGGGATCCATATTTCGCTTCTCCTTCCCCAAGGATACAGAAGATAACATTAGAATGGATTGTTTAGGTATTTCTGTATTTTTCCCATTTTATGTTATAGCTGTTTTGCATATCTGTATGTTCTTTTTATTTTATTCTATGTACCTTTTTTTCTGTAAGCACTGTAACTTTATATTAAAGCTTAAAGCTTTAATAAGTTTAGTAAGTTTTATCTTTGTATGCTTTAAAGAGTTCATAGCCTGACCTGATTATCAGACAGAAGTATTTTGGGGACTCATCACCCCATGTGTTTGATAAGTGGTGGCCACCTGTTGTGTAGTTGGAGTGTGTGGACTGTGTTAGGGTGCGATTTATGCACACTTTACAGCCTAGAACAGAGATTGAGTGCTGAATTGAGTGAGAGGAGATAAATTAACCCTGCAGGCTCACCCCAATTCACATGCTGAGAAGCGGTACATGACAGTAATGCAGCACTTGTGGGGCAGCTGCTGGCTGATAGTTTTACAATGGGAATGGTCCAATAACCATGGATCTTCCTAGCCTGATAATATCAGCTCACAGCAGTATGCTTTACTTTTAGCACGTAATACTGATTAAAGCATTAGATGAAAGGTGGTAATTCATGCGCTGCCGTCTGTCCGTTGGTTCCAAGAAATCCAAGGAATCACAAGATGTTAAAGGGATCCTGTCACCCCCAAAACACCTCTAAACCTATTAAAAGCTGTCCCTAGAGCATATTAACACTTTCCCTACACTCCTTTTAGCTCCTAAATGCCCTTAGTCAAAGTGAAGAAAAACGTTATAATAGTACCTCATTAGTGATGATAATGAGTGACTATGCTATTCATAGTCACTCATCAAGGCAGCCCCTCTTCTTCATATCACGCCTATTCAGGCGTGATCGTCATCCTAGATTCAAAATCGCGCCTCCCTGCGCGCCTCCCCACTCTCCCATAGCGTCCGTGCTTCATTGTGGGGCTGTATGACGCGATCCGCGTCATTCCCGGCGCCGGGTGACGTATTTGCAGCCGCGCCGCGCTGTCAGCTTCAAGTCCCGCACTGCGCATGCCCAGTGCGTAATATAAAGAGACTGAGAGCGTATAGTATGCCCTATTTTTATTTAATAATAATAATAATAATAATAAAGCTTTATTTATATAGCGCCAACATATTCCGCAGCGCTTTACAATGTAGGGTTAGAGTACAGAAAATACAGTAAGTAATTACAATAGAGAACAAATAAAGTACAATAATTGGATACAAAACAATAGGCATAGAATCAATGTGAAAAAAATACAATAAATAAAGCAAGAAATGAAGGTGACCCTGCTCAAAAGAGCTTACAATCTACAACGGGATAGGGGTTGCACAAGGTGCCGGGGCTTATTTCACTGGTGGTCCAGGCATCTTGAGGAAATGGGTATAGGGCTAAGCTTACATGGATGGTCATTATACAGTCTGTGTAGACCTTTATGGTTTGGTGGAGTTTGTAGAAGAGTAATGTCCAGAGGATAGCCCATTCACTGTCTACAGTACAATGGACTTATTAGGGAGTATGATAGGCCGCCTTAAAAAGATGCGTTTTTAGGGATCGTCTGAAGCCATGCAAGTTGTGGATAGTCCTGATTTCTTTGGGTAAAGCATTCCAGAGGTTTGGTGCAGCTCTGGAAAAGTCTTGGAGCCGGGAGTGGGAGGATTGGATTAGTGCAGATGTTAGTCGAAGGTCATTTGAGGAACGTAGAGAGCGGGTGGGGTGATAGACAGAGATGAGGGAGGAGAGGTAGGGGGGAGCTGCACTGTGAGCTTTGTGGGTGAGAACAAGCAATTTGAATTTGATCCTGTAATATACGGGCAGCCAGTGCAATGACTGGCACAGAGCAGAGGCATCTGAGTAACGATTGGCCAGATGGGTGATCCTGGCTGCTGCATTAAGGATGGACTGGAGAGGAGAAAGTCTGGTGAGGGGGAGGCCGCTTAATAGAGAGTTGCAATAGTCAAGACGGGAATGGATTAGGGCCACGGTGAGGGTTTTTGTTGTTTCCAGGGTGAGAAAGGGGCGGACTCTAGAGATATTCTTCAGGTGTAAGCGACAGGAGCGGACGAGATATTGCGTGTGGGAGGAGAAGGAGAGATCGGTGTCAGTTATTTTCCTTCTCACTGGAATTACAAAATGTATACATGTGATAAGTGAATGTAATGAAAGTATTATGACACAGAAACTTTTTAACAAAAAAATGTGTGAATCATGTTGAATTGTGTTCCGCATTTATGGAGTTAACCTGCATTCCATTATTCTAATGGGAGTGGGGACTGGAGTTTCTCTTTATATGTGTGGTTATATTTTGTATATGTACGCCGATGAATAAGGACTTTTTGTCCGAAATGTGTCTGGTATAGGAAGCTAATGATTTTAAGAATTTTTGAATAAAGTACTTCCGTAATATGGACTGGAGGCACCAGAGTTTTCCTTTCTTTTCAAGCTTTACCTTACCTTGGCTGATTATCAAAAATAGGAGGGACCCCACATTTGTTTTTTTCAATTAATTATTTATTTGGGTAAAATCTATCATCTTTGAACATCTTTAACACTTTTAATCTTTACTTTCTTGAATGGATTTTAATTCTGGTATGTGTAACATGGACGGCACACAGCACGATGTCATCCTTGCACTGTTTGTGACTTCTGTTAGCACTTGTCATTTGTGCTGATGCTTAAAAATAACAGACATGCCTCTGTGGCAACCCTGTGGTCTGGTCGCCACAGTGCGGTACTGCACCCATCCAACGGGTGTGGTATTCCTGTTCTCATTAAGTGGGATGGTAAGTCCGAGACACCTACAAAAGCACTCAACACACCTGGTCCCGGCTACGGCGCGCGGACCTGACAAAGGAAGGGCCCAGGTAGTCAGTGGGATGGCAGGGAGAGAAGTGGAGGGTGGGAAGTCAGAGGAGAAAAGTCAGAGAGAAGGAGTAGAAGAGTTGAGAGGAAGCAGTGGAAGGAGAAGGATCTGGAGGACTTGATCGGAGAGGAGTTTATCCTGGGTCCCGGAACAGCAGACTGCAGAGCGACAGAGAAAGGGCCCTAGGGGCATGGGTAGTGAGCGATTCACCCATGTGCCCGAATCTGAAGTGGAGAGGAACGGCAGGTTGAGAACCATGCGACTGGCCCTGAAAGTGGTGAGGAGAGTCTAAGCTCCAACCACGGAACCGGAGGCCACAAGATCTAAAGGAGCTGTGGCCAACTCCCGACACATCCGCCAAGAAGGTAGCCGTACTAGGGTCAGGGGTCATGGCCGGTCACCCAACAGGATCTGTGACTGCTGGATTGGGGCACTGTGTGCCGAGACGGAAGGCAGACAGGCAGCGCTGAGAGAGACAGCAACCCGAGAAGAAAGGAACATCAAAGGGGTGTCTTGGACTAGCTATCCTGGTTGTTCCGGACTGAGAATGTGCAAGTACAGTACCCTTTAACACCACTAAGGGAGAAGTTAAGTAAACCGGTTTTAGAACTCAGAGCTGTGTGTGAGACTGTTCATTTACCACCGGCGGACCGGTAGACTGATAAGATGCGCAGACTGCAGGAGTCCTGCCAGAGATTCATTCCAATTCCCCTATCCCGCCGGGAACAACCCTGCTGGCCCTCCATCATCCAAACATCACCCTGGTTGCCCTGGGGAGTGAAACCACCAAGGCTGCACTCCTATCATCCCCTGAGATCCTGCATTGCAGCAAGAGCCACTAATAGCATAATACCACGGGTTGCATCACGACAACTATCCCTAAAACCCTATCCCCCCGAACTTTTTATATGTCACCACCAGGGCTACGAACCCGGGTTTCGACCCCTGTGACCCTCCACAGCAGAACTAGTAGCCTGGTTCTGAGTACCCCATGGCCCTGGGGAGGGCGTGTCATCTCCATGGGGATCACTTGTACACGTGTAGCTCACACAAACACATGATCGCTGTGAAATCATGGAGGTGTGAAAATCAACACCTATTTTAATAAGTATGCATGTAAACGTGTCTCCTGTTCATGTGAAAATGGACACCACACGTCCTCCTTTAGGCCCCTTTCAAAAGTGAAGTAAAAGAAATGCATGTGTGTCACATCCCGCTTTTACCAATTGTGTGGCATCCATGTGTAAGTATGTGTCATTCGTGTGCCATCCATATAATAATGTTTATTCATTTATATAGTGCTATTAATTCCATAGCACTTTTCATACATCTGTAATGCTGTCCCCATTGAGGCTCACAATCTAAATATCCTATCAGCATGTCTTTGCAATGTGAGAGGAAACCATAGTGCCTGGAGGAAACCCATACAAACTCCTTGCAGATGCTGTCCTTGGCGGGATATTGAATCCAGGACCTCAGCGCTGCAAGGATGCAGTGCTAACCACTGAGCCACCATGCCGCCCTTATGTACGTGTGTGATGTCTAAGTTACATCCTTGTGTCATGTACAGGAAAAAAACATATGACACTTTGCCTTGGATCTTCCAAGGGTGCCCTGATTTGATGGCCATCGGGGCAAAACTAGTTGGGTTTAATGGTAGCTGTGTAGTGCCAGCTGGCATCAAGCCCTAGTGAAACGAAGAGGTGTCTATCAGATACTTCCACCATTAACCCAGTATTATAAAAAACACAGACTAAAAAAAAAATTTATTTCAATAATCACTCCCTGAAACTTTCACTTGTTTACTCTTTTATTAAAAAAACATGAAATGTATGCTGATTCTGTCATAGTCCATGAAAGCCATCATAATTTAAAAAAGCTTCGTTCACCATTGTATTCCAAGGATTAAAAAATACCTGTTGATTCGATATTGTTCAGAGTGAACCCAACTAACAAAGTCTATGGAGCAACATTCTGACACTATAGACTTTGCAGATATCCTTTTTTTGACTAGAACAGATTTAGTGGACAACGCCAGAGACCCTAGACTACAGCAGGCTGCATGTTTTTTTTTAATAAAATAATAAACGAGGTAATGTTCTGAGTAGTGTTTATTGAACTAAATTAGTGTGTGTGTGTCTTTTTGGATTACTGTGTCAATAATGATGGTGCCTGATAGACATCTCTCCATTGCTAATGCCAGTGCTTAATGCCAGCTGACACTACACGGCTGAGATCAATCCCAACTGTCATTACCCCAATTGCCACAGCAACAGAGGAATCGGGAAGAGCCAAGGCAAAGCACCAGCATCAGGACTGACGTACCTAATATGATGCGCCACTTCTGGCGTGGCTGCAGGCTGGTATCATTGGTCAACAAATTTTTACAAAGCCATGTTAGTGGAATTAAATTAGTCATTTCTATTCAATTTTTATGTGCTTAACACAAATATGAGTCAAAAAGCAAAATTGGCTAGTTTTTTTGTAATCTGCAATTATTGTTTACATCACAAAATGCATGTAAATAGTTATAGATAGAGATGAGCGAGTATAATCACAAGTATTCCGTATTCGGCGAGTAATGTGGAACTCGCGGTACTCGAAACATAGCGAGTATTTCACTACTCGCCTCGGAATATTCGGATCTCCCGCCCAACATTAGCCAATCACAGTAATGCCACAGCCTTCTTGGTTGTGGCATTTCTATGATTGGCTGGCCGCCCAGCGTCATACATGAGTCATAGCCTGTGACTCATAGGTTCAATATAAGCCCTGCCGCCATTTTCTGCACATTGCATGAAGAACACAGCTAGTGTAGGGAGAGTGTGAGCAGCTAGGGAGAGTTGTTCTTATGCAAATTGTCCAGAAATCCTGTGGGTCAGTAAATTCAAAAAAGTTAATTTTTTTCTCATTAATGTACACTATGCACTCCATCTTGACTTACCAAAAGTGCGTGTGAGTCAGGTTGAGATACCAATGGAAGTCAGTGCATTACAGCAAGCAGAGCTGGATTTACCTGTATGAAGAGAAGAGGAGATGGATATTAGTCAACTGCCATTGAAAGAACTGCCGCCACTTAGCAACAATGTCACTTCGCATAAGATGACGCGTGCTGCACTCCACACATGTATATGACAAAATGAATAGAGGAGGTGTGGTGCATCTGGCTGCCACAAAATGGTTTTATATATAATGTTTTATATGTGTATTGCCAGCTTTGATTACTTTCTATATCTCTACTGTGGAGCCAGCTGGGACGGGGTACTCGGTACCCGACCGGGTCGCTGCAGGGGATGTCACGGAGGTCCTGGTCCGGACCGTGCCCCGGGTTCTCACAAGTAAAAGGGAATATTTACAAGGGATAGAGTTTGTCGTGACGACACCCACGGTTTGTGGTCAATGATGGGACCACCGCTGCTGCAGAACCTCCGGGGATGATGTTTGGCAGCCGGAGATGTAATAGCTCTCCGCGGGTAGAGCTGGGTTCCCAGGGGCAGTGATAGTTAAAGTCTGTGATGGTTATGATGGGGGGTTGCAATAGGTGCAGTTCACTTACTTTCCTGCTGCTGCAGCCTTCTTCCAGCCAGTGTGCAGAGCTGACAGGCTGTGGCTCCCCAGGTGGGACCTTTCTGCTGTCCTGCAGGAAGAAATCAGTCACAGACAAGGGTGCAAGGATATAGTAAAGTTTTGTCTGTAGGGAATCACACACGGGAGTCTGAAGCAGGGTTCACTGGGTTTACTGGTCAGTTCTCGTCAACAGTTACAGCAGTTCTTAGTGCAGTGCACTTCTTAACACCAGTTACAGTCTCTTTACTTCGGTTTTCACGAAACCCCTGCAGCCAGGTTGTCACACTGCGACCCCTCACTCTCTCTAGTGTCCTTTCCAGGCTGTGATCTCTTTCTTTGTGTGTGTCTCCGGACAGTGTAGTGGTAGCTCGGACCCTTGTGGGTCCTCGTGGTTGGCGCTGTGCTTTCTGTCCTTTGGGTGGGAACTCCAACTTAGAATTGGAGCTCCCCGTCGATGAATCTGGGGATACCGGGTAAATCTTCGGTCCCCCGTCAGAGCCGACAGTCTGCAGTGTAACTAGCCTCCAATTGTCCTCTCCCGCAAGGCACTATCAGGCTCCCTCTGACCTGTGTGACTTCAGCTTCAATAGGGAAGACTTCTCTCCTAGTTAGTCAGTGCTGCCGATCTGTCTCGTTCCTCCCACTCTCCTGGGGTGCTGGCTATGGACGAGCTTTCTCTCCATGGTTTCTATGACTCTGTGAATTCTGCATCTCCATCAGCCCCACTCCTCCAGAACTCGTGTGTCTTTCTTGCCGTTCTTGTGTCTTTTCAGCCCGCTCTGGTCTTTGCTTCTCAGCTTACTCTGGCCTACTAACTCCTTCCTCCTCCTCTTCCTCTACTTGTACCTTCTGTCACCTGACCTAAATGCGTTCCCACCCACTGTCCTCTAAACCCACCACCCTTTGCCCGCCTAGAGTTCCGGGCTCTGGGTTGGGTGCTGCCTCCTAGTGGTGTGTGGGATGTCTGTGAGGGTGTTTAGTACATAAATCATCTTTTCCTCCTACCTGTCTGCAGTTCCCTAATGGGCCACCCTGGTCGCAGGGGCGCCACACTACTATATAACAAGCATCTACACAATTATACCCACCCCATCAGGCGGTGCATTTTTGCCTGTTTTGGGTGTGATACAGTCCATGGGGGGAAGGAGGTGCTTCGTCAGTGTGTAGTGAAGAAGGGAGTAATGGAGGATGACTGAGGGCAGAGCACATGTGCTGCTCTGTGCAGCCACAGCTAAAGGAACCATTTTCTCACCTCCTAGGCCACACAGGCTTGCAGGATCCGGTGGCAAGCTGAAAACTGTGTGATTTGGACAATTAATAGTGAAGCACAGATTCCACATCTTCATAAAAAGGTCAGAAGATAACTATTGCAGCCAAGCATGTGTCTTTACAGGATCTGCGCTGCCAGAGTGCTGGAGAGTGAGAGTGAATCTTAGGCAGTATTGAAAGTTTCATGCTTCAAGAAGCCCGTGTCCCAGGATAGGGGTGCGATATAGCAGGAAGCCCCACATTACCACTGAGTAGAGAAGTCAAACTCTTATAAGGACTGGCTGGATCACACGCCTGGTGGTGGTTGTACAACCCTGGACCTTGCACAGACTTGCAGTAAAAACATAAAGCAAAAGACTATCTCCTGCTGTCTCATTCCTCTCCTATACCTACCACCACTGCCTTCCTCATCTTCTTGTGGCCAGTCCTAGTTAGGAAGAGTTTTCCATCTGTACCGCTATATCACCTATTCCCAGGAATCGTCTGCAGTCTGGGCCACATCAGGCCGATTATCCCAACTGGCATCACAAATAAAACATAATCCCTACTACAACCCCTTTATATGTGTGGTAAAGACCACAGCTGCTGGTTACAGTTACTGTGAACTCAACTGTGGCCCACCTGCTGAGTATCCTGGCCCTTGTGACCTACACAGAGAGAGGGGTGGCCTATGTGATGCTGGTGTACTGTGCCCGCCAGCTTCTGACTGCTACTTAATGGGGTGGTCCCAAACTAACATATATTTAATGTAATAATTGAATTGCTTTTCTAATATACTTAATAAAATAATAAAAAGTCTCTTTTATTACCTCTCTACTTTCTCGAGCTGCTTAATTATTTTTCCCAACTTCTTTGGGTCATTATGAATGAGGAAATATGTACTTTTTAATTTATTTTAGCCTATTTATACAACTGTATTTTTATCAGTAAAAAAAGTTTTATGCCTTTTGAATTTTTTTTACATTTATTTATTACATTTTATCCCCTTCTTGTAAGTAATTTCATCTTACAATTAGTACCATATAGTAATTTTGTGAAACATCTTGCAACAATAGCCCCTTCTTGTAGGAATGTTCCCATCCTGGTTCCCTTCTTATAGTAATATCTCCATCCTGATCTCCTTCTTGTAGTAATGTTCCCATTGTCGTCTCCTTCTTGTAGTAAATCCCCATCCTTGTCCCCTTCTTGTAGTAATGTTCTCCTTCTTGGTCAGGTTCTCCTGCTATTATGCCGACTGAACACCGGTAAATCCAGTCCAGATTGGTACTAAAACCTCCTTTGGGCTCAGTGACGTATGTATTTATTTTTTGTCTCACATGGTCTGTATTGTATTAAATTTGTATTGTCTCATATTGTGCTGTTCCCTTAATATCTTCATATAGTTCATCCACTGTTTCATTGTTAGCTGTTTCATGCTTGTCTGCTGCCACCTGCTGACCAGTAGCTTTGTGTCACTCCCTCGCTCCTCCTTTTACATTTTTTTTAGGATGTGGGAGTGTCCTCCAGCCTTGTGTACTACCTCACTTCCTGGGATCCATTTTTACATCAGCCACCAGTGTGAGAAGGACACATATCCCTTTGGGCTGCAGAAAGCAAAGTCTTTTGACCAGCAGCAGCAGCTTCAGCAGCTCAGTAGTGGCTCCAGGGGTGAACACCCACAAGACAATTACCCTACTGCTTCTTGTACCATCTGCAATGTATCATCTTGCTGTCTTCTGGTACGGTTCAAATAAACCACTGCTGATTCATCTCTGCGCCCACACTTGACTCCATCCGTCCGAAGCTACACTTGGTCCTGTCTGCCTCGCTGCAAGGATAAGAAGGTAACACTTCTCACACCACAACTTACTGCGCACCTTCATTCGCCTTAAGCGGGGACAGAACAGTCAAAAGACTGCTTTAAACCAGCCAAAATCACTTCGGCAACAGCACTCGCCTGGATAAGTGCTAGGGGATCCCTCTCATCCACCAGGCCTGAATCACATCTCTGCATTATAAAGGAATAGTCGATGCACCCAAAGTTTCCCCCCATCCTATGCCCCATTGCTGCAGATTGTCGGACTGGAAAACCCCACAATTCTTCTAAAACACATTGGAAATCTTAATAAGGTGTCTTAACGGAGCTGCACTGCGATCTCCAGACCCCAATTGAAAAGTTTGGTTTCTTAAAGAGACAGCGCACCTTAAATCAAAATGGCCGAAAAAGACCTTGCACAGTCCCCAACTACTGAAACAGAACAAACACAACCCGACACTATCCACGATGAACAGCAGGAAACAGAATCCACGCTCTCAGCAGATCTAGTTGCGCAACAAAAACGCTGTGTCAAACCAACAATAAAGGCTATCGAAAACTATCACTATATGAAGGATGAATTATGTGACAACCTTGAAGAACTATGGGAACGCACTTACATGACCAGTGTCATTTACTGATACTGGTCCGAGTGCAATGTGAGTTTTTTCTCTCCTGTGTGCCTTCACCCTTAAAATTACAGTTAATACCTCTATATGAAGCTGATATCTCAGTTAATACCTCACCTGTGCACCTCCAACCGTAACATGACAGTTAATACCTCTATATGAAGCTGATATCTCAGTTAATACCTCACCTGTGTGCCTCCACCCTTAACATGACAGTTAATACCTCTATATGAAGCTGACATCTCAGAATCCACCATTGACAACAGTATCACAGCTCCCCGTGTTTTGCTCCTGCTCTGCACATGTCTTTTAGTTGCTTCCATATCAAATAAAGGGGCAAAGTCAGTCTGTTGTTGCCTATGTACATGTGGACTTCTTGACATAACAGCAAGCTAAAGTCTAAAATTACCCTAGTGGCCACTGTGAAAATTACGTAAGTTCTAGGCTTTGATGAATCACCTTCATTCATTCCCTTTAAAAGATCAAATCATTGTAATGGCCACTTTACACGTCCCGATATCGGCGTTCAACTCCAATAAAAAGTCACGTGGTTCGTGTGTTGGCCCCGATATCGTTCGTGCATTGTATGGTATAAATGTCCAATACGATGCACAAACGACGCCAAAACGATATCGGGGATCAAATGCGCCTGCTCTCCAACGGCCCGATATTGGATGGACGAGGTGGCCGGATCGTGCTGTGTAAAAGCCCAACAACGATGTGAAGTACACCGTCCCCTATTCTCTCCCATGTTAAATGGTCGTTCCTGGGTACATGGGGGGCGTGGACATCACAGTGGCGTTGCCTGCCGATATCGCGCTGTGTAACATCTCCTATGCGATCTTGGAATTCTGCCCAGAAAAAGCGCACTCCAGCGGCGTTGTATCCAATATCGGACCGATGTTGGGACGTGTAAAGTGGCCATAAGACCATTAAAAATCCTGAAGTTTCCATTCTTCCATTCAGTATGAGTCCATGGACTATTTCTTCTTTTGTCATATTCTGACCATCCCATCTACAAACTGGAGCCTAGAAACATGACAATGTATCTGTTTTATTTTTTCATTAAAAATTATGAATATAGTTTACATTCTTGGCAGAACAAATTTTTATCTTTTTGCCATTATTATATTATTATTCCATATAATTAGGGAATATTTCAATTGTGAGCTTCTTACAATAATTCTGAAAAAAGTGAATACTCCCTCATAAGCCACAGTGAATCACATTTCCACCTAGTATTTCGACAATCTCCTATACCATAGTGGGGCACCTACAGTATTGGTACAGCTGAAAAGAATGGCTAGTTGTAATAACATAAATGTTCATGAAAAATAATCCCTGCAACAATAAAGTTTATACCATATAGTAATACTACAAAATTAGCTCTTCTCTATGTCAAGAACATTTGGATAATAGCTCTGTATTGTTTATTATATTAATATATACTTATATTCTGCATGTTGTATTAAATATGGTCCTTATTCCTTCGTTTGATTACTATGCAAGAGCATAATCAAATTGTCCTTTTTCAATTCCATCAACTCCATCTGCCCAGGTAGAGGTCGGCATACTTCTGTAAGGATCAAGAAGAATTCGAAAACACCTGACAATGAGCACCCCCAGAATAATAAATAAAAGAATCACAAAAGCAAAGGTTGTCTTCTGTTCCAGGGTCATGGCTGATCCATAGGATACATTCAGTGTGGGTAACATTGTAGAAGGCAAAGTCTCTCCATCCATTGTCCAGGAAAATGGAAACAAGCAATTCCACAAAGTCTTTTTCTTCTTCATTACTTCTCCAAAGTCATGATGAAAATATTTTGACTTGAACTGGGAATCTAGAAAGTAAAGGTTCAGATGGTGAGGTTTAAAATGGACAGTATGCAAAAGTATTAGTTATTAATACTACAGTTTGACTGTCATACAAGATAAAAAAAAAAGTGAAGTTGTCCTCCCCCAACCTTATCTGACTTTGGTGACTGAAAAGCAAATTGTGATAATTATCATTATTGTTGTATTTACAGGATGTGAGCTTTATACATTGTTAGATTTATAATTGGCCTGTCTCTTGTGAAAATACAGGGAATGTATAGTGCTGCCAGCACCACCGACAAGTCCATCTATCATAAACTGCCATCTGCAAGTGGACACAATGTCCTTCAATATCATTAAAGGGGTTGTCTGGCCTAAAATGATCATTTTGCAGTCACTCACTTTAACTGAGGACCTCTTAATGAGGTGATGATTCACCGGTTTCTAAACGGGAACGGACCACAAATATGCTTCATGCATGTTCCCAGCTAGAACCCGACCAGTGGGAGTAGCCTTTCTTAATACATATGGATCGGGCATGTCCGACTAGGAGGCACGGCCATCTAATGTGCATCCTTGCTCCATACACTTGTATTCAGGAAGGCAGTGCCCACTAGTTGGGTTCTAAACGGGAATATTCATAATTGCAATCCATTTTTTTTTCCAGATTACTCCAACAGCCAATCACAGACGCCCACTCTCAGTGACAGTGTCTGTGATTGGCTGTTGGGCCCCTCTGCAGTGAATATCCAGTAAGTTAATGAGTGACCCTAGAAGTAGAAGTGGTGGGATGACGGGGCTCGGTAAGTGTGAGCGGCTGTTTATTAACTATTTGCTTTCTTTTCACAGCCACCCGCCCCTGAACCGAACCTGAACTGTAACACAGACTTCCCATGGAATCCGTGGTCGGGATCTGTGCCTGAATACTAGGTGCTCGGTATGGACCCTGAACTTTACAGTTCGGGTTCACCCATCACTAGCTGAAACAGAATGAAAACCCTAAAAGTGAATCCATTTTAAAAACTAGACCTCTCATTTAATTCATCTATGGTTGCAGAGACTTTTTTGACCCCAATGGAGTTTTTACTTTGTGACATCCGTGCCATATATTTTTCTGGAGATGTACATATATTGCTCAGTGCCTATACATTTTGCCCAGCTTGAGCCACTGTAGACTTGTACCCAATACATTTCTCCTGCTTCAGCAATGCCAGACATGTGATGCTTACTGTTTATTCCTTCTTGTGGGGCTCAGAAGGAGGGAGTCATTTTTAACATAGTTTTTAAGGTTGAAGGAAGACTTTAAGTCCATCTAGTTCAACCCATAGCCTAACATGTTGATCCAGAGGAAGGCAAAAAAATCCTCATGTGGCAACACTAAGCTCCACATTGGGGAAAAATATTCCTTCCTGACTTCAGATATGGCAATCAGACTAATTCCCTGGATCAATGCCCTATCAAAGAATCTAGTATGTATAACTGGTAATATTATAGTTTTCAAGAAAGGCATCCAGGCCCTTCTTAAATGTTAGTAGTGACTCACTCATTACAACATCATGTGGCAGAGAGTTCCATAGTCTCACTGCTCTTACAGTAAAGAATCCACATCTGTGATTATGATTAAACCTTCTTTCCTCCAGACGTAGAGGATGCCCCCTTGTCCCAGTCTCAGGCCTAAGAGTAAAGAGATCATTAGAAAGGTCTCTGTACTGTCCCCTCATATATTTATACATTATTATAAGATCACCCCTAAGCCTTCGTTTTTCCAAGCTAAATAACCCCAAGTTTAATAATCTGTCTTGGTATTGCAGACCCCTCATTCCTCTAATGACCTTTGTCGCTCTTCTCTGGACCCGCTCTAGTTCAGCTATGTCTTTCTTATACACCGGAGACCAGAATTGTACACAGTATTCTAAGTGTGGTCGCACTAGTGACTTGTATAGAGGTAAAATTATGTTCTCCTCATGAGCATCTATGCCTCTTTTAATGCATCCCATTATTTTATTCGCCTTTGCAGCAGCTGCCTGACACTGGCCTCTAAATGTGAGTTTGTCATCTACCCATACACCCAGGTCTTTTTCATTGATAGTTTTGCCCAGTGTTTCACGATTAAGCAATTAATTTGTATTTTGGAGCACTGATTTTACTCTGGATTTTGTTTTAGGGTTGGGAGCCCTATTGATTTCCCAGAGTATTTGTCTTACCAGTAATGCGGCGCCTTGTAACCCGATGTGTACCATAGTTACCAGCGATCTCGCTGCTCCACATCGCTGGTGAGTCTGCCTGTGTGACAGCTCACCAGCGATGTGAACGATATTGTTAGCGATCGCGCGTGCATGTGATCGCTAACAATATCGCTCAAAACATTGAAGAGTGTGACGGCCGCCATAGCAATATATTTAGATTTTTTTTTAATGTTTTGCTACTATCGCACACTAGAAATGCTTTTTTATAAAAAAAAAAATAATAATAATAATAATTGTTGCCTTTTTCTGAGAGCTATAACTTTATATTTTGCCAAACAGAGCTACATTAGATGAGAATTTATTTTTTTTGTAGTACTAGTTGAGGACCTTTTTGTAGCATGTTTCACATTTTTTTACGGTGTTCTCTATACTGAATTATTAACATGAAAGTTGTATAATTTGGATCGTTCCAGGCACAATGATATGTTTGATATGATACGTATGATGATATGTATGTTTTCTATTGATTTTTGTGTTTACTTAAAAACTAATTTTTTTGTCATTTTTAGTGCTTTTTTTTGTTTTGTTTTACCCTTTTTACCGTTTTTTTAATTTAGTGACACTGTGGGACATAAATGTATCAGTTATTCTTTTAAAAACCTGCATATATTAGGATTTAACAGGCCACGGGGTATTCAGATCATTTTGGAGTGCCATGGCAATTACCAGCACCTGTAATGACAATTGCAGAGAACCAATATTACTAAAGTGAGAGCCCTCTTTGCTGTTGGCATTTAAGGGGTTAATTTGCCCCAATCAGCTCCAAAAATAAAAGCGGCCCATGCCACAGTGTGTCAGGTATCGTATACAGGTGACACTTGCAGGATTTTCACCCATGAGGACACCATTCACTTAGGCTGGTTTCACACTGGCATTTGTGTCTGCATGCGTATGGCACGCAGGCGCAAACGCAGTGCAAACGCAGCCCATACTGATGTGTACGCAGCGGAGAATTTCCGTATGCGTTCACATTGGTATGCAGCCCAGCCAGCCAATCAGCTGTCTCGGCGGCAACTGGAAGGTGGAGATCAGCGGTGGAGATCTCTTCCTCCCTGCCACAGCTGATCTCTCGCTGGTGCCGGCGCGGGAGATTTGAAGAAACAGCTGATCTGACAGCTGTTTAAATCTCCCGCGCCAACACCGAATAGGTGATATCGGCGCAGGAGATAAGAAACAGCTGATCGCTGTTTCTCCCACGCCGACATCACCTATTCGGGAGATTTAAACAGCTGTTAGATCAGCTGTTACTTCAAATCTCCCGCGCCGACACCGGCGTGAGATCAGTGGAGGCTCTAGCTGATCTCACGGTGGCCGCCTGGAGAGATTTCAATGTGATCCACAGCGTTCTCCTGCGCTGTCATGCAGAGGACACTGCGGACCCATTGACTTCAATGCATGGTTTGTGCGCTTGCGGACGCTTGCAGATAAAACAAGCGAACGCACAAAAAATACAACAAGCTGTGTTCGGAGGGCGCACAAATTATGTGCATGCAAACGCAATTGAACGCAGCCAAACGCAAGCACATGCGTTCCCATGTTAAACATAAGAACGCATGTGCACAAGCGTTTGGCTGCGTTCAGTGCACGGCATTTGCATACGCCAGTGTGAAACCACCCTTATATCTCAATGCCATGAAAAAGTGGCGCTGAGAAATAAGGTATCATATTGGCTGTTTTTAAGCAGTTAAAAGCACCTGCAAATAAATCAAGGTTATATACTCTGAGCTCACTTTTGCCCCAAAATACCTCCTTCTATAGTGAGCATAAGGCAGGAATCACACTGTCCGTGTGATATGCGAGTCTCTCGGATGAATGTTGGATCAGTAACCCTGAACAGCCTCCCTCTCTCTGGACGGGAAGTGTGGAGCTGCATAGAAATACAAGCATCCTGAGAGGCCGTTCCAGGTGACTGATCCAAGACTCATCCGACTGCCTTGCATATCACACAGACAGTGCGATTTCAGCCTAGAATAGCTTATTCTCTATAAAAGGAATTGTAAGAAGATGGTCATGTTTTCCCCCTGAAGACATGAACCATGTTGTTGTGAATTGTGAGATTAAGGCTGGAATCATACTGTCCGTGTGATATGCGGCCGAGTCGGAAGTGTAACGGATGATTAACTGGGAATGGCCTCCCCCTGTCAGGACAGGAGCATCAGCTGCTTTTGTTTCTAAGCAGCTCCACACTCCCGTCCTGACAGGGGAAGGCCATTCCAAGTTAATCATCCATGACACATCCTGCTTAGTTGCATATCACATGGACAGTGTGATTCCAGCCATACAGTTGTGCTCAAAAGTTTACATACCCCAGCAGATTTTCTGCTTTCTTGGCCTTTTTTACAGAGAATAGGAATGATAACACAAAAAACATTTTGTCCACTCGTGGTCAGTGGTTGGATGAAGTCATTTATTGTCAACTACAGTTTCTTCTCTTTTTATATCATAAAGATAGCCAAAAACATCAAAATGTCCCTGATCAAAAATTCACATACCCCTGTTCTTAATACTGTGTATTGCCTCCTTTAACATCAATGACAGCTTGAAGTCTTTTGTGGTAGCTGTGAGTAGGGTTCTTTATTTTCTCAGATGGTAAAGCTGCCCTTTCTTCTTGTCAAAAAGCATCAAGTTCCTGTAAATTCCTGGGCTTTCTTGCATGAACTGTGTGCTTGCATTCTCGCCAGAGTGACTCAATAATATTGGCCACTCCAGAACCTTCACTTTGTTCTGCTGTAGCCAATAAATGGTTGACTTAGCCTTGTGTTTTGGGTGCCACCCATAATGCAGTGTGGCTCCATTGAGCTGCTTGCATTATTTGTGTGCTTCAGGATGCCTGTGTGTATACCAAGCATCCTCAGACGCACAAAAATGCAACATTTTGCATTTGAAGGGTATTTTTAAAAAGCGCAAGAGAATGCAAACGCATTTTAGCCCTAACAACGTGTAATATACTCACTGTCAGAAACAGCTCTTATGGTACCTTTACACGCCGCGACGGCAGGCTGGATACATCGCGCTACAGGCTACAAATGTAGCTTGTAGCGTCAATGTAGCCCGTCGTAGCGGCGTCTGAAGACGCGACGCTACAGCCGGCGACAGATACATCTGTTTATGGGCTCTGCTCGAAAACAGATGGCTATATCGCCGATGGTAGCGAGCTGTATCGGCGTGTAAAGAGGCAACGGAAGGGAACTCTGGACACCCGGGGCTGTAGCTGCAATGTAGCTAAGGCGTGTCCCAGGCTCTGGGATACCGCGCCCCATCACCGATCATTGGAGGAAGCTCCTGCATGACGATTGGTAGTCGCTGCCTAGGGCGGCATATTTAAGGAGCTGACCAGTCACACTACACAATCGCTCGAGCGTGCTGTATTTCTCAGCCTCCTGCGATGCCTGGCCAATCAGGATGATATTGCGCTGTCCTATCAGCGTACGGACGGCTCGTAATCCAAGATTGTGGCACGCCTATGTGCTGTCCCTGCTGTACCAGGTCCGCCCATAGTAGCTTATTGTAGCGCTGTGTAAACGTGGTACGCTAAGCTACAGCTGGCTACTTGACACACCCGGCGATGTAGCTAGCTACAGATGTAGCGTGGCGTAGCGCACCTTATGGCGGCGTGTAAAGAGGGTGCGTTGACCGTTTGTAGCCGTTTGAGCGTGCTCGTGCACGTGAAGTAGCGGGATGTATCCAGCCTGCCGTCGCGGCGTGTAAAGGTACCATTACTGGTTTCAGCAGTCACTGTTCCTGTAAGGCTGCCTTCACATAGGAGTTTTTTTTTTTAAATGTGGCAGTTGCGGTAAAAAAAAACCCGCATCTGCTGCATTTTCCGTCTAGCGGCTGCACTTGCTGCACGTTTGCGGCAAGCCCCATGCATTGTCTATGGGGCTTGCGGTAAGTGTGCGGCAATATATATATATATATATATATATATATATATATATATATATATATATATATATATATATAGTCCGCGATATGTACTTAAAGGGGGCCCACTGAGACCTTTTCGCCCGGGGCCCACAGAAACCTGGAGCCGGCCCTGGTGCCAGGGATTGCTATATAATCAGTTTCCTCATGTGCATATGGCACGTCAGTAACACGATTGATTATCCAGCCAGCAGGCGTAATTGCTAGCTCTATACCTGGTCTGCACGAGGAGAACGTTATTGGAGAGACGGAACAATATCATCACTACAATCAATTTACGTACTCATCCACCACCGCAGCCAGGACTACTAACACTACACTCCGTCCTTAGCTTGCGCACGCGGGGTGGGAAAACCATCAGCTGTATCAGAGGCTGGAACCAGTAGTGAAATAAATCATCAGCCCTTATCAGGGGCCGGAAAACCATCAACCCTTATTAGGGGCCGGAAAACCAGGGAAACAGAATCTCCCTACTCAGCCCGTCTCTCCGTGCCTTTCCATGAACCGAAACTTCAGCAATGATAGCACTAACATAAACACAGATAAACTCTCAGGACCGGGTTGCAGGAGCACAAATAAGGCAGACAATTTAGGAATTCTCAGGACCGGTTTGCAAGGACTAGGACTTCTCAGATCCGGTCATCTATGTCCAAGTCTGAAAGCCAGCTACCTCCATCCCTGCACAGAGACACAGGAGGGTTTTAGGTAAGATAAATAATTTTCTTACTGCTTTGTAGCCTGCAGGTCTACCCCTCGTGTATGATCCATCCTGGGAATGGAGGTTCAGGTGTGGCTGTCGTCCTCTGGACGTCTCGTCCTAGCCCCACGCTGGTGCGCCAACTGTAATGGGAGCCCTCCACACCTTTCGGGTGGGCTATCGTCTTAAGTGCCTGCCGCCAAATTGGATGCTTTGTCTAAATGTGTGCACGCCACCGTAAGAACCATGCTGACAACCATGTCAAAGTAGAGCTTAATGACAAAGACTTTTATTAAGGGAGTGGTAGCCAGTTTTATACGGCTCCTTAAAGGGATAGTAAAGGGGTGTTGCATTTTATTCTGAAGAAAACATTCAATCATATTCTGTGTGTTAGTATTTCAATTCAGTTTAGCCTTGATTAGTACATTCAGTCCATGCTGATAAGGAGCTTAATTCTGAAAGGGGGGAGGATATGGAGAGAAAGAGGAGCAAAGGTTTATATAAACATAACATGCTATTAGTACACTGGAAGATTTCTGAATTACTTATATAACCTATATAACTCTTATAGAAGTTATTAACTATTTATTGCCATGACAGTAAATACGGTCCCCATCTGAGTACATATGTCCCCATCCTGGTATATATGCCCCTCATCCTGGTATACATGGTGTATATGATCCCAATCCTTGTATATATGTTTCAGTGTGACCCTGCTGACCCAGGTAAATTGACATGTATCTGCATACAGGGATGTAGCAGTGCTGCAGATGACACATATCCCTCTGATAACATTATGGCGTACAAAACGAGTGTAGGGGTCTGAAGATACTGTATACAACATCAGTACAGGTAAACTTGTCCATGTGGTGAGTTATTAATTACTTATATATCATTGGGTATGGTTTTGGATCACCCATATCATTGGGTATGGTTTTGGATCAGAGGTACAGAGGGATCTTCATTTATGCACTGTAGGGCTGGATGTCTGGTATATACATAGATTAAACTCCACATATGGGGTACCTCAGATCTTCTAGTGAGTGGATTTGATATCAGGACCCATTGTTGCTAATGTGAGGGTGTAGTTCCTCTGTATATGTTTTATTTTTTTTTTTGATATTTATTGAGTCCACCAACTCACCTCACATATTTTTATATATTTTGGGCTCCTTTAACCTGCCAGTCGCTTTTTATCATTTGGGGCCTCCATTGTCGAGTATCTGAGTAGGTCCATCTATCTTAGGCTGGGGTCACACACACAGATATCTGGGCAGATATTGCTCACAGATCTCTGGTTGCAGTGAAATCATGGACACATTGTTCTATTTTGTGGCTGTGTACAAATGGAGCAATCTGTCCATGATTTCACTGCAACCAGAGATCTGTGAGCAATATCTGCACAGATATCTGTGTGTGTGACCCCAGCTTTAGGCAGCCCTGTAGTGAGAACTTACCTTTACTCTGACCCACATAGTGATCAGTGATAGCTGGGGGAAATGGATCTCAGTCCTCCTTCAAGAATATCCTTAGACCATTGTTATAGCGTTCGGAAGCCCTCATAGCTCTCAATTTTGGTATGAATCAGTGAGATATTGTATATATTAGTGGTTCCATAGGACACTTTATACGGTCTTGATCTCCTAATACTTGGATGTATAAACAATTCCAGCTCATTTGATTTTAATGTCGGCATATTATAATAAATTTTAAGGGCTATTTTAACACCACCGTATGGGGCAATTTTGAATATTATCTTTGAGTGATTGGTGACATTTTGATCTGTCCCGGCAACCTAATCCTCCTGCCCACCGGTTATTAATCCATCTCTCCCTGGTTCATGAGTTGTAATTTACTGATGCCGATTTTGGTGTTCTCTCTATGAATCTCCTCTGCCTGAGGCACTTGCCTCTTTAAAAAGCTTTTTCACATCTCCAATTAGCCTAGTAATTTTTGATCTTGGTGTTTCTATTTATTAGGGCTACTTTACACACACCAACTTCTGTGACCAACTTCTGAACAGATCTCTGGTTGCAGTGAAATCATGGACACATTGCTCCATTTTGTACACAGCCTAATGAAGAGCCTAATGAAGAGCCTAAGTTCAGAGTGAATGTGTGAATGAAAAGCAGCTTAAAAATAAAAAGGATGGGTTACCTTTAAGAAACTTAAATAAACTAAATAAAATTGCTTTTTCTATGTTTTATTAGGCATTAAACACTTTAAAATGTATTTATACAACAGAAAATTCCTCTGGTTAATAAAAACTACAGCGCTAATAGGTCCCTTATAATTGCTGGCATAGCAGAGGAGGAGAATAGTGTGCAGGTGTAGCAAAGCCAAGATGACACACAGTAACACTCCCCCTGTTGCCATAGTAATAGTAAACAGAGACCTAGAGCATGAGCAGTAGTTATTTCCACAAAGCTGAGGCCTGCACTATACAAGGAGCCATGAGGTAATGGTGCTGCACACATACTATGCTAATATGGAATACAATCAAAAATAATCATTTACAGATGTGAAAGAGGCCCCTAATCAATATGATAAGCGGTATATCATACAATGTTCTATCTTATAATAATATATAGCGCTATTAATTCCATAGCACTTTACATACATCAGTAATGCTGTCTCTCTTGGAGCTCACAATCTAAACATCGTATCAGTATGTCTTTACAATGTGGGAGGAAACCCATGCAAACACAGGGAGAACATACAAACTCCTTGCAGATGTTGTCCTTAGTGTCCCAAGTGTCGCCCATACATAGAATGGAGGACACCCTGAGGAAACGAGCTGCACAGCTAGGGTTAAATCAAGCCAGTAAGTGGGCTATAATGTGTTGCTACGGTGATGACGTCACCGGGCAGACTCTCAGGAGCGGGAGGGTACCCGCCAAAACCACTTTGAATTGATTGGCCGTCGCCCCCCAAGAAGGGCTATATAAGGGGGGCGAATAGCATTGGGGGCATTGCAGCACACGGTTGCTGAATTCCCGCCCGCCCGCCCCAAGATTTTATATTCAGCAGCATGTTCATTGTTTAGCTGGCGTTTTATTAGAGGGAGGGTCGCCCAGCTTTGCTGGATGGATCAGTTATGAATTATATCAATCCTACTTGAAGTTATATGGTTTACGTTTCAAAGTTATGAAACATTAATTGGAGTATGGAAAGTGTGAAGTGATCAATTATCTGTAACAAAAGGTACGCGGTAACCCTTAATAAAACCCAGCATGTTTTTTCCACCACAATGCTCTGTGTCCTTGATTTATTAGTATATAGGTTCGATGACAATAATAAAAGTGCGCTATGTTGCCTCATTGGTGGGAATTGAACCCAGGACCTCAAGACCCTAGTGCTGCAAAGGCTACAGTGCTAACCACTTGAGCCACCGTGCTAATGTTAACAGATGTATAACAGGAAACATTACCCACCACATGTAATGGATATGTGAGCACATTAGCACCTTTTTTGTATTAGAGGTAAATTGATTAATGGATGTTCTAATGATTGTAAAGAGGCGATATGTATAAGAACCTGGGCTATAGAGTTTGTGATTGCTTGACAAAATGCGAGGGAGCCTGAAACGTAGCCTGTGTCCTGAACTTGAAGCCAATATAAAGGCATAAGATGACATCCTAATGGAGTGCTGCAGCTGAATTCTTTATATCGTACCTATCCATCCATCTATACACTTGAACTGTTGAAAATTTGAGTAATCATTAAGATCTTAAACGATTTTAAAATCTTAAAAAACAATTAGCAGGCTGCAGCCACCCCAGGAGTGGCGCCACCATTACATGCGCCACTCCTGGCGCTCTGCCCCAGCTCTCTTACTGCCCTGGTGCATTGGAAAACAGGATAATAAGATACCCGATAATACTAACCAAGTGAGTAAGTACACAAATAACCACACCAATAAATATTTTATTTGAAAATTAACACTAATACATTCAATTTCACTATTTTTTTAGAATTAAAAAATTAATTAGAAAAAATTAAAATAAAAAACAAAATACATGCTGAAGTAGTCCCAGCATATGGGGAGCAAGATCAGTGACTGCATTCCCCAGAAGGTGGGATAGCAGGCAATGCACAGCTCACAGCAGTGTGACAAGCCATGACTTCCCTGAGGTTGTCTTAGGTTACACAGTGGGTATCATGCAGCAGGGAATCCCACTGTGTGACCTGAGATAACCTCAGTGGTGTCAGCACTTGTAACACAAGCTGTCTCGTGACAGCTGTGATATTGCTCGAGACATAACAGATACATCTCGCCAGTATTGTGAGAAAGCGCAAGTGAGAAGCAGTGACATCAGGGAGTGCAGTGCAGTTCAAACTTGCAGGATAGTCCCAGTGTGACCCCTTGAGTCTGAACTGCAGTAATGCTTGTTACACTCACCAGTGCCTGAGTGCCTGCTCTCACACCAGGTGGGATGTTTCCTGTGAACATGACTCCCCCATATGTTTGAAAGGCCCTGTGCCCATGGTGCATTGTTTGATGCTTTTTTTGCAGCAGATTTTGAGAATCTTCATCAAAATCTGCATATTCTATCCTGAAGCCAGCAATGTCTATGAGAGTTCATAAGTGCTGTGCCAACATTGTTTATTTTTCCTTGCAGATATGGTGCAGATTTTGGGGCAGAAAAAAGAAATCTGCACCACATCTGCAAGGAAAAAAAAGCCTCGTGGACACAGCACATTTAAACTGTCACAGATTTTGCAGGCGTCAGAGAGACGTGCAGATTTTGATATGGATTCTCAAAATCTGTGTTACGAAAAGCATCAAACAATGCACCATGGAAACAAGGCCTAAGAGGGTCTAGGGAGAGCAGCAATTCCTCTTACCCCCTGGCAAACTCTACAGAGACTTCTAGGGCAGTGATGGCCAACTACAGTCCTCAAGGGCTGCAAATAATGCAGGTTTTAGGCTGCGTTCACACATTTGCGTATTTTGATGCACTTTTTTGCGTGCGCTTTTTGCCGCGTTTTTTGGCCTCGCAAAAAAGCGCAACAAAATACACATGGGCTTTCACACACTGCGCTTTCTTTACTCCAGAAAGCGCAGTGATGTCACAGAGGGGAGGAAGAATCCTGCTTCCTCCTCCCCTCTGTGACAGCCCCATTAGATTTCACAGCAAAAGCAAGTGTATGAAAAATAAAAAACAATGAATACTTCACCTGTCCGACGCCTTTTCCTGCTGTTCAGTCTCCGGTTCCAAGTGAGAGGTCTTCTGCCAGGACCTGTGGTGATGTCACAGGGGCGTTCCCGGGGCGTTCCCAGCGCTGATTGGCTGCCCGGGAACGCCCCTCTGACGTCACCACAGGTCCTGTCAGAACACCTCTCACTTGGAACCGGAGACCGGAACCGGGAAAAGGCGTCGGAGGGTAAGTATTTCATTCTTTTTTATTTTTCATACACTTGCCTCTGTTTAATTTAGATTTCACAGTGTATATTAATACACTGTGAAATCTAATGGGCGGCCACAGCTGTCACAGAGGGGAGGAGGAAGCAGGATTCTTCCTCCCCTCTGGGAGAATACGCAGGAGCAGCTGCGTAAACAATTGACATATCAATTCTTTACGCAGCTGCGCTTTCTCCCTGAAAACGCACTGCATATTTTTGCGCAATGTCTGCACTGCAAAGTGAATTTCACATTCACTTTGCAGGCAGACAAAAGGCACATTGCGTATTTTGAAAAGCGTGCGTAAAAAAGCGCAGCAAAATACGCAATGTGTGAATGCAGCCTTAAGCTCCCACAGTGGTGATGATTCCTGCACCTTGGGCAATGCTATGGAAATCCTGAACACATGCAATGTTTGCGAGCCTTGAGGACTGCAGTGCCCAGCCCGGTTCTACAGGAGTGTGTATAGTGCCTTGCATTTCCATACCTAACAGCTTCAGGCCAGAGGCTTTCACCTTGTTCATCATCTGCAGGGCAGTATCAAAGTGTTCTGCCCTCGTCCAGTTCCCCAGTAAGCAGACTGTAGAGGTTCTGTAGTCTGAATTTATTGGAGCAATGTAGTGAACTTGACTTGGTAAAAACTATATAGTACAAATAGTCTGTATCAGTACAGGGCACATAACAGAAAAAGCTCTATGATAGCATGACACAGAAATACAATTAACATGATTAACTCCGGCAACGTTCATTGCTGCTAGCTCTATTCTACACAGAGTTACATAAATCTGTTATACAGTACAGAAACTTTAGCTAAAATGGATGATTACATGGTACAACACATTCCTATTACACAATACTTTACATAACAGCGGCTGGATGGTAACCTGCTTACACAGATTCTAGCATAAGTATATAGTGTGTACCATGACTCTCACTGAATTCAGCTGGTCAGAAGAGTAGTTATAGAGAAGGGAGGAGGAGCAAGGGACACAAGTCTCATCTCTCTAAAGCCCGGGAAATGTCTGCACTATCCTCTTCTCCTCAAGGAAGCTAAGGGGCGGTCCCTTCTGAATGACTAAGTCTTAAAAGGGAAAACTCTCATTTATCCAGGGACACTGCAAGATCATGTTAAGAACATTTAAACAGCATAAATGGGTAACTCATGCCCTCTATGGGTTGTAACTAGTATTAAGCTATGACTATTTTCTTTGTTGCGTATGAATAAATAAAACACCAAGCACCTCTTTTTTCTTTGCAGAAACAGTCCAGCACATAAGGAGTCAAGTAAAAAAGCTTCACTGTAGCTACTTTTAAAAAAAGCACATGTTGGTACCTGATGTAATTTTTCAAATTTTGAATACACAAAAGTGATCACTTTAAAGGGAACCTGTCACCTGGTTTTTGCCATCCCATCTGAGAGCAGCATAATGTAGAGACAGAGACCCTGAGTCCAGTGATGTGTCATTTACTGAGCTGCTTGCTGTCATTTTGATAAAATTACTGTATTCTCTGTTGCAGATTTAGCAGTCTGTGAATATACCAGTCCACTTGGCAGCAGGCCAAGAGGACTGCTAATGATAATCTCCAGCTGTTTAAAGAGTGATTTTATGAAAACTACACTGAGCAGCTCAGTAAGTGACACATCGCTGGAATCAGGATCTCGGGTCCTATATTATGCTACTCTCAGATTAGGTTGCAAAAACCTGGTGACAGGTTCCCTTTAACATAGGTCTGGGAACTTGCTATCAACCTTATGGAGACAGCGAAGTAGGTGAGGAGATTGTAAGCCACTTCCCTCCTCTCAGATATATGCATATATGCAAATTTGCACTTCACTAAGGAAGTTGAGAAACTCCCGTGCCACATTTAAGCAGCTTCCTCAAAGTCTTTGAGGAAGCTGCTTAAATGTGGCACGGGAGTTTCTCAACTTCCTTAGTGAAGTGCAAATTTGCATATATGCATATATCTGAGAGGAGGGAAGTGGCTTACAATCTCCTCACCTACTTCGCTGTCTCCATAAGGTTGATAGCAAGTTCCCAGACCTTGTCTTAGCCCACTCACTCATGCCAGATCAGAATATCCCACACACTACACTGATGAGGGGCAGGTACCCCGAAACGCGGCGTCTGTAGTTTGGGGTTCTGATCTGGCACAAATCCCTTAGTTATAGTAAAAGCTTGTAGGAAAGCGATTATGACTTTGAGGAAGCTGCTTAAATGTGGCCCGGGAGTTTCTCAACTTCCTTAGTGAAGTGCAAATTTGCATATATACACTTTAACATAGGCACTTAGCACAGACAATAATAAATGTAAAAGACACACATATATAAATATACACAGTATATAAGTGAGTCCCAAAAGTATCATCAAACTATTAAAATAAGTTACAGGCCATCAAGATAATGAGGCAAAGTCGATTACAGGCACAATCCATTAAGGGCAAAGTCTTTTAAGGGCTTTGAGGTGTAGCCCAAAGGCTGTAGTCCTGCTAATCCAGCAGGGGAAGCACAACTGGCGCTAAACTTGGGAAGGGGAAAAATAAAATTAACGGAAAAACAGGCCTTGCTTTTCTGAGAACTCCAAACAGTCCTTACCTAGCCAACAAGGCAACTCCAGGACAGGTCAGCGACACAACAACAGGCCTTTTTTTAGGGCAGTCCTCTTTAATCTAAGTAAAAATACTGTAGAAGCTTTTTGAATGCTGCCCGGGGTGAAGGTCGCAGTTCCAACAGTTACTCTGCTGCCAGATGGTCTCGGGGGGTCTTATGGGCTATGTACCCCCACCACCTGCCCCCCAGCACACCTCATCATGGACACCACTGAAGTGGATGAAAGCATTAGGCGATGGTCACCCCCTCTGGGAGACACGGGAGGAACTCAGCCAACCCTGACAGGCCCTTCAGGATTTCTGAGTCCTGTGGGTTTCTCTGCAGTTGGATGGATAACCAGATCAGGCCTGGCGGGCACCGGACACTCCATCCTCTTCAAGTTGGCCTCCTGCTGCCAGTCTTGGAATTCTAATGCATTGGCAACCTGACTTATGCCTATTATGAACCACACCTTGCTGCCCTTCATCTTCATAAAGGTGACCACCTCCTTCAAGATAGCGGATGTGGAGTCATGAAGGAAGATGCTCAGACCGCAGGGTGGACCAGTTTATGTTGCACTGTCACCAGTCTCGTCTTCGGCTAGGAACCCAAACCCCCTCTTCTGGAGGAATGTTGCCACCCAGGCCTAAGTGCATTGCCCCTCAAAGGTGTTACATTTAGGCCCCTGCAACGACATGATGATGTCTGCGAGCCTAATTTCTTCCAGAAATGCTGGGAGGGGGTAGGGGTCCCCACATGGCATTTACCCAGTCGAAGGCCTCTGGCAGAGGAACTACACAAGGCAGGGAAATGGGCTTTTTGTCTTTGCACCATTGGGATCCGCAAGCCTTGCCATTTTCTTTGCTCAAGGATTATCTGGCACTTTCCTTAATTGAGGTGTTGTTTTTGGCTCCTAGCCCAATCTATCATGACCCTGCCAAAGTCATTGTTGCTGAGTCCAAGATCCATAGTTGGTTCAGGGAGGTTGTAAAGTTGATGACTACTGCTCCCAGTTTGGACGTTGGCCAGTGGAGACCTCCTGCTATTTGGAGTAAGTTCTGTCAGGGACTTTAGGGTCATGTTAGGAACATGATGACTTACAGTACCTGGAAGAAGCTATGACACCAACTCTTTGTTTGGATAGATGCCTGAGAGATAGAGAAACATTTACAGACATTTCAGTGGCATCTTTTTTAGCTACCAGCTGACATTGGTAAACCTATGCAAATTGATGCTTGCAGAGTCAACAAAGGGGGAACTGAACGTGGAACATCTGCTCAGATCTATTTATATTGCTGTGGTTATGCTCATATCATGGTTCAGTGTTTCAAATATATTAAAGAATTTCAAAAGGAAACCATCCATACATTTCGCATAGATGTAGGTTCCAAGAGTCTGAAACTGTCTTTAGTACAAAGTTAGTGCTAGACCTGCGTTCGCTATTTAAACACAATCCAGCCATCAATCAGGAAACTTCTTTTATGGATGTCTGTCAAGATCCTTGGCTTCCGTAACTTGTCTTTCCGGATCTAAGAATGTTAAAGCTGATGTTTTGTCTGAATATTGAGGGACAAGGAAACAGTCAAGGTTCTTGGTGAAAAGGTGGTGGTGGTGCTCTGGTGGCAAATATCAGACTGTAAATTCAGAATGCTCAGGATAGTGCACCAAAAGATTTACCTATAGATAAACTTTAGGAGTAGGTCTTAAATGAATGATTCTGTTTAAGCAGGATCATCCAGATTTTTCAGCCACCTGGAGGTCTCTTTCTAAATCTTTTTGGTGGCAGAATGCTTGTAAGATATTGAAGACTATGTCTATAAATGTGGTGCCTGTGTAAGGGCTAAGATCTCCCTTCAGATCACAGCAGATTTTTTATTGTCTAGCAAGGTTCCTTCATGATCCTGTACTCACTTGACCATGGACTTTGTCACTGATCTGCCTAACTAAGAGGAGTAGACTTCTCAAAAATTTAAAACAAGGAAGGAAGGGGGTTAAGGGAGTCTTTTGGTAACCAGCGACCAGGCAAAAAAAGGTGCCACCCACAGATGCAGAAAGACCGCTTAACAACTTTAGGATGGGGGAGTTTGTGTGGTTGTCCTAAAAAATCTGCACTTTCTAGTTGCTTCTAGAAGTTTTGCCCCTAAACTTGTAGGTCCCTGTTTTGAATCCTGTGATAGTTTATCATAAACTCCTTGTGGCTTAGAAGATCAAAAGCTCCTTTCATCCTTCCCTTTTAAAAAGACTTGAGGGGATACCTGGTCCTCAAGATATAATTAAGGTGGATTTGGTGGGGGATCTGGAGTAGAGCCAGTGCTGTATTCCAGGTGAATTGGGTGCCATTTCCAGTATCTCATTAAGTGGAAGGGTTATGGTCCTGAAGATAACTCTAGGGTTCAATCGGGGAAACTTTACGCCGATCGCCTAATGGTAGAGTTCCATAAGTAATCTCAGATGGTGGAGGCTCCTGAGGGTCCAGTGGCCTCTCGAAGAAGGGGGTACTGTGATGTCCCAGTTGCAGGACTCAATCCCGCTACCTCATGATGCATGGTCAGTTTTCCTTTCTGATGAGCTACAGCCTATTTTGGTCTATTCTTTCCTTTTTGGAGTGCCAACTTTCACAGTCAGCCAGGGGCAAATCAGCGTCAGATTAGGGACTTTCCTAGTCTGAACGGGGTGCAGGTGTTGCGTTTCTTTTGATTTGTACGTAACCCATGCGAATGTGTGGGCAAGGTAGTAACAGTGGGTATACCGTATATACTCGTGTATAAGCCGAGTTTTTCAGCCCAAAATTTGGGCTGAAAAGTCCCCCCCTCGGCTTATACACGAGTCAAATACGGGGGGGCTGTGTCCCGGGGGCTGTGGAGGCTGGAGGAGGCGGGGGGGGCTGCTGTATGAGCGGCCCCGTCACGTGGGGCCGCTCATTATATATGCACTGCTTCCCCCTGTCAATCAGTGGCAGGGGGAAGCAGTGCATATGGCCCCCCCAAAAGCTGGCACTGTCCCCCCTTGTAAGGGCCCCCCCCCCGCTGCTTATACATTACCATCCCGGTGTTCTGATCGGCGCCGCTCCTCGGTGCTGCGTCTTCATCCTCCCGTCCGCGCTCGCTGCATCCATCCGGGTTCTCCGGCTGTCGCAGCGATATGACGTCATCGCGCGACCGCCGGAGATCCTGGATGCAGCGAGCGAGGATGGGAGGATGAAGAAGAAGCACCGAGGAGCGGCGCCGATCAGAACACCGGGATGGTAATGTATAAGCAGCGGGGGGAGGCCTTACAAGGGGGGACACCAGCTTTTGGGGGCTGTTGTTACCCCCAGGGGGCTGCTGGGTACCCCCTGGGGGCTGCTGGGTACCCCCAGGGGGCTGTTGGTACCCCCTGGGGGCTGTTGGTACCCCCAGGGGGCTGTTGGTACCCCCTGGGGGCTGTTGGTACCCCCTGGGAGCTGTTGGTACCCCCAGGAGGCTACTGGTACCCCCTGGGGGCTGTTGGTACCCCCTGGGGGCTGGTGGTACCCCCAGGGGGCTGCTTGGTACCCCCTGGGGGCTGCTGGGTACCCCCTGGGGGCTGTTGGTACCCCCAGGGGGCTGCTGGGTACCCCCTGGGGGCTGTTGGTACCCCCTGGGGGCTGTTGGTACCCCCAGGGGGCTGCTGGGTACCCCCTGGGGGCTGTTGGTCCCCCCTGGGGGCTGTTGGTACCCCCAGGGGGCTGTTGGTACCCCCAGGGGGCTGCTGGGTACCCCCTGGGGGCTGCTATATGTACCCCTGGGGGCCTGCTGTATACCACTGGGGCTGCTGTATACTACCACTGGGGCTGCTGGGGCTCCTGTATACTACCACTGGGGCTGCTGTATACTACCACTGGGGCTGCTGGGGCTCCTGTATACTACCACTGGGGCTGCTGGGGCTCCTGTATACTACCACTGGGGCTGCTGGGGCTCCTGTATACTACCACTGGGGCTGCTGGGGCTCCTGTATACTACCACTGGGGCTGCTGTATACTACCACTGGGGCTGCTGGGGCTCCTGTATACTACCACTGGGGCTGCTGGGGAATCTGTATACTACCACTGGGGCTGCTGGGGCTCCTGTATACTACCACTGGGGCTGCTGGGGAATCTGTATACTACCACTGGGGCTGCTGTATACTACCACTGGGGGGCCTGTATACCACACTGCTGGGGGCTGTATACTTGTGCTGGGGTCCACCCTCGGCTTATACACGAGTCAATAGGTTTTTCCAGATTTTTGGGGCAAAAGTAGGGGGGTCGGCTTATACACGGGTCGGCTTATACACGAGTATATACGGTAGCTAGAAATACAGGTAATAAGTTTAAAGATAACTGACTGAGTTTTGGCTTCCACTGCAAGAGTGATGATGTCACAGTCTGGGTCACCGAAGTTCAGCTACTGCTCTGAACTTAGATAACCTTTCCCACAGGACCCAAAAATCAGCGGAGTAACATCACTCATTGAGTTACTGGCAGCGGGGTCAACTGTGATCACTGCCATGGGGTATGGTGACATTACTCACTGAGTCACTAAGGACTCCCTGCGGCAGTGATCTCACATGACCCTGCTGCCGGCAGGTGGGGTCACTTGAGTTCACTGCCATGGGGAGCCTTGATTGACTCAGTGAATGGCGTCACCACTCCTGACAGCACTCAGTGTGATCTCAGATTCTGCTGGAAAGGACACTTTATTTCCCTCTCTGAAGAATCTGGATGTAGCAGTGGCATCTGAGTTTCGTGGGACCATTGCTGTGGATTATCATCGAAGGAATATGTGTAGTTTTAATACATTGGATAATGAGGATTTTCTGTCTGATTTGTTTATGATAAAGATTTTTTCTCTGGTTTTTATTTTTAATAAAAGTTTTTTCTCTGTGTGTAACTCTTCACTTAATGGATTGGTAACATGCGGGTATCAGCAGATGCCTGACATTACCAGTCAAGAGCTTAATGACAAGATGTCAATTATTAGCTATCATAAACCCCTTCTATCACCCCAATGCCTTTCATGGTCGACTCTTCTTCTGCGCTTGCTTCGCCCTCCTGCCTGCTCCTCACTCAAACAGTGCCCTGAGTCGGTGACCGGGGATTCTTCCTAGGCTTACTTCGTAGTTTGTCCCTGAACCCTATATGGCCACCTTTTCAGCGGATGTTTGCAGGTTTGGCTGCGGCACCATGGAAGCACTGCAGCCTCCGAGTTGCTAGCTGAGCCTGGTTGCTCTCCACTAGCCTGGGGCTCGATTCCCCTACTGAAGCCTAGTCCCTCCACACGATTACAATCACTGCTACAAAGGACACAAAGCCCAAATCCTCGGTATGCATTCCCTGATGAAGGAGCATAGCAGGCTCTGAAACGCGTTGGATGGATCCAATAAACGTCTAACAACCGAGGATTTGGGGTTTGTGTCCTTTGTAGCAGCGCGGACCTACTACACACCGTCCCTCTGATTTCTTGGATTTTCCCACCATGTTGTCCGTGGAAGTGTGTGTCTTGCAGCAGCTACCTGACATGTTTTCCAAACTGGTTGTGTGTCACGCAACCAGAAAAGGTGAGCAGTTTTATATAGCGGCTTCAGAGCCGAACTGCATATATAACGATAAGACCCTATTACGCTTGCTTCCTTTACAGTGACTACATTTCTGTCTTCTGGAGCACCCTCATTCTTTCTTTCTTTCACAGGGTTTAGGACGAGCTCCCAATGGCTCCAGTCCTCTGGTCGTCTCTTTCCAGATGTTACCCTTCTACTGACAATGCAACCCTCACAGGCTCCTGCCAACGACTCTCTACCAGCTACCAACTAACTTCTAAATGTTTCTGTCTCCCCTTTTATAAGGTCCATCACGTGTCCCACAGCATCTATGTGTGTCCTTCCTAGTTTCACTCCTTCCCAGGTGCTCCCCTAAACCCTACTCTCCGCCCAGCCCCACTACCCTGGTTCCTCTTGTCCAGCCAGGATCAGGGACTGTGCTCTCCCGTAGGAGCAATCTTTCCCTGACCTCGACCTGGAGTAGTCAGTGGTGTCTGGGTGCTTTGATACCTTTCAGTGCCCCCTTCCTTACCCGAGAGGTAGTGGGGTGCAGTACCTCTATGGCAACTGGATCCGCAGGGGTGCCACACTGTTACAGAGAGTGGGCATCTTTGATTGACTACTGGAGTAACCTGGAAACAGCCTATACATTCTAACATCTAAAATGTAGGGACTGTTTCAAGGTTACTCCAACAGCCAATCACAGATGCCCACTCTCTGTGACAGTGTTCCACCCTTTACAAGTGAATACCCAGGTAGTTAATAAGTGGCCCCAGAAGTAAAAGCAGGCAGATGCTGGTAAGTATAAATCAGATGTTTAATCAATGTTTTCTTTCTATTACAACCCCCTAGCCCCCATTCCATTTCCACTTTAAAGTTCGAGTTTGGGGTTCGGACTCAAGTTTGAGTCATGTTCAGCCCCAAACTCAAACGTTTTGAAAAAGTCAAGTCGGGTCTGCTGAACTTGAGTATTGGCGGGTGTGCCCATCACTATTCTGGAAAAAGCTGGGCAAGTAACAGGATATCCACGGGAAAAGAACGAAGGATGTCTAAAATAACTGAGCTCAATTTCTCATAATTACCAGCAGAATTCTAGGAGTTTAAGTAGGCTATAGTATTGCCCAACTGGTCACTGTGGGTAGCTAATTAAACCTGCTGTGGTGCTGTATATCGTTGAACTATAGCATGGTCTTGATCTCGTAGCACTAAAGGTCTCAGCCACGATAATCCAGAGCTGGACAATGTCTGAAAGGGATTAAAGGTCATAATAGCTAAATTATATACAGCATGTGTAATAAGTGTTGAACATGTCACCAATTTTCTAAGTAAATATATGTCAAAAGGTGGTATGGAAATGAATTTCTCATCAGATGTTGGACACAACCCACCCAATCCAGTCATACAAATAAATAACTTTATTTTTGAATATTTATAGACTTATGTGTAATAGTGAGGGATGACACAGGGAAGAAGTAATGAACACATAAAGAAAGAAAGGTGCAAAAAGCCATGGAAAGTCATGTGAAAATGGTTAAAATCCATAAGTAATAGAAAAACATCCTGGTATTTAGTGAAAAATATTATCAGCTGGTTCAACCGATGGCTTATGAAAAGGTATCTCATTATTAAGGTGCCAAACAAGAAACATCTCATGATGGGTAAAAATTATTGTTGCAAATTATACTGATGACATTGGTTACAAAGAATGTATAAATTACTGAAGATTTCAGTGAGCACTGTTGGGAACATAATCCAGGAGTTAAGGGGGGTTTACACGTTGCGATATCGGCGTCCAATTTCAATGAAAAATCACGTGGTTCGATCATTGGAGCCGATATCGTTCCTGCGTTGTATGGTGTGAACGTCCAATACGATGCAGGAACGATGTCAATGCGATATCGGGGATTGAATGAGCGTGCTATTCAATGCTCCGATATTGAATGGAGATTGGAGCCGGATCGTGCTGTGTGACAGCCCAATTAGGATGTGAAGTTCAACGTCACCCATTCACTCCCATGTTAAATGGTCGTCCCTGCGTTGGGGGCCTAGACATCGTACGTTGGATTCAGAAATTGCAACGTGTAAACCTCCGATGCGATGCGGGAGAAACGTGCACTAAATGCGCGCTCCCGCGCCATTGAATTGCGATATCGCAACGATATTAAAACGTGTAACCCCACCCTTACTTTCCAGAACTTAATTTCACCATAAACCGACCATGTGAAAGAGGTGCTCCCTGCAAGAATTCAAATAGATGAGTGAGAACAATTATCAGGAGAGTTGTCCAAGAGCCAAGAACCACCTTTGGAGAGCAAAAAATTGAACTAAAATCAGCAAGTACAATTGTTAAAAAACAAACAAAAAAAAAAACATATTTGAAGTTTGCTCAACAACATTTAGATAAGCCTGTGAAATAGTGGGAAAAAATAGTCTTGTCTAAAGAGACCTAAATGTAATTATTTGAATACACTCCAAAAGGCATCACAAAATACCCCCAAAACATCATACCAACAGGAAAGTTTGGAAGAGGGAAGATCATGTTGTGGGGCTGTTTTTCAGCATATGGCACTGTAAAATGTTTTGATAAAATCTGTTGCCATCTCCCAGGATGATGAAGATGAAATGAGATAAAAATAAAGCTGCTAGAATGGCCTAGCCAATCAGCTGACCTGAATTTAATAAAAAAAATCTATAGAAGATGTTAAATCTTAAGGTACCTATTTTGTTGCTGTGTACAAATGTAACAATGTGTCCATGATTTCACTGTAACCAGCAAATTGCCAGTGAAATTGCTAGCAAAATTGCCGCATGTGACGGTACCTTTAGGGTACCTTTACACGCCGCAAATTTTGATTGCGATATGAGGCGATCTAACGTACACGAGCATGTTTTTCATGGTCGCCTCAGATCACCGATGGCGCTTTTACACGTCGCAATTTCGCCCTCAAGCTAAGGCGATGTGTCGCCCCTGAAATCGCCTCACCCACAGCGGAACGATTCCGGTGGAATTCCCTCGCCGCTTCACACGCCGCAATCCCAAAGGCACTGTGGCCGTACATGGTCAATGCTGCGAGGAGATAGGCATGCCACAGTGGTTTACACAGCACCCCATACACGCTCATTGGACAACGCAACAGCGTTACGATTGGTCAGCCTGTTCTGGAAGGCTGGCTAATACATGACGCCATTGTAGATGTGTGTGTTGATGAACGGACAGCCCTTCAAATATGGCGCCCTGTGAACTGACAGCTAATGGGAACACAGTAGCCACCACCAATCATCGCAGACGGGGTGCGGGCTACAGCACGCTGTGGCACGCCTACGGGAAATCAATAGGCGACGCAGATTCCATCACTATCACCCGTTCACATGCCAAAAGCAGGGAATCTCGCATTCATGATCGCCTCTGATTTTGGACAAGTGCTGGGAAATCGGAACCAGGCGACAGGTGTTTTATTGCCACCAAGTTCCCCAATTGCACGCCACAACTTGGAGGCACTTTGACGGCGATGGTGCCAGGGCAACATATCACCGTCAATATTCCTCGCCGCGGTTGCGGCGTGTAAAGGTACCCTTAGAGTTAGAGTTCATTTAAGGAGACGATGGAACCTTCAGCATTTGTGTGGACGAATGGGCCAAAATCACTCATGAGTAATGTATCTGACTAGTTTCTCCATAAAGGAGGTGTCTTGAAGCTGTCATGACCAACAAAGGCTTTTGTTCAAAGTATTAAATAATTTACAGTAAATGTGTCTAATACTTTTTCCCAGTGTAATTTCTCATTTTTTCACATAACCTAATTCATAGACATCTATTGTTTTATTTTATTGCCTGTGTTGATTGGATGTGTTGTTACCGACATCTAATGAGAAATTGATGTCAATAGCACCTTTAGAAATATATTTACTTAGAAAAATGGTGACATGTTCAATACCTATTTCACCTGCTGTATATTCAGGGATTAGTTAAGCCAAATTTAACACAGCCATTGTTAAGCCTGTGTTGTACAGACTGTCCATGCTTATCCTGATGTAGAGTTAATAACCACTTACCTGCTTATTCGGTTCAGGAGACCTTTATCAAGTCCATGCATCACAGTCCATATTCAGATGATTTTTTACATAAGTGTATGAGGACTTGCAGAAAAGAAAATCACTGCTACTAGTAGAACATGTCCAAAAAGAACATAATTCTGATCCTAATGTTCTCTCATTTGCAGTCTTAACTCAGATTACACGCCCTCCCAAGGTGGTAATTTACAGAATTTGATGCTGAGGGAAGATGCAAAACTGATCATTAAATATAATGTGCAGGCATACTTAGGCTTGAATGACCGTAACAACCTTTCTGTTTTTCTGACTTAATAAGTCTGATTGCTGATTTGCTTTTGTTTTGTTCACTTTGTACCTCATGTGTTTTTAGTATGTTTTAACTTGTATAGATTGTGGTAGTTCCTGCTAATGAACATATAGAAAATGGAACTAGGAGTACTCGGACATAGGACCTGTTGAAGTGTGGGACATGCACGAAACAGCTGTTGTCCCTGATACCTAGCTGATGCATCTGTCTGTACCTGCTCTGTTTTAAATGGACTTGAAATAAAGAGCACTTTTCTTTCTTTTTTATGAACAGCTACTTTAAATGGAATCTTTCAGCAAAGATTGTGCCACCTAATCAGAGAGTAGTATAAAGTAGGGCCAGAGATTCTGATTCCAGCGATGTATCACTTACTGAGCTGCTCAGTGTAGTTTTGATAAAATCACTGTTTAATCTGCTGGAGATTATCATTAAAGGACTACATGGCTGCCAGGTAGTCCAGCATAGTCATGAGTTTTGTATAGCCCCGCCCCCAGCACTGATTGCAGTGTACACAGAAAGCTGCCAATCAGCAGTAAAGGCAGAGTTATAGAGCTCCAAAATCAAATAACTGCTAAAACTGCAGCAGAGAAAACAGGGATTTTATCAAAATCTCAGCAAGCAACTCAGTAAGTGACACATCGCTGGAATCAGGGTCTCTATCTCTACATTATGCTGCTCTGAGATCGGATGGCAAAAACCTGGTGGAAGATTCTCTTTAAATAAAATGATACTGACCATTTAATGACAATCATGTTGGCAACTGAAGGGTATTGTTGGATTGGAAATATAAAGACTGACATAAAATATAAATTGTCCAAAGTTATAAACAGAATTATATTAATTAACAAATCTAATATGCAGACTCAAACCTATGTGCAGTTATATATTTAGGTCAATATCTAATATCTGGTTTAATATTCAGACACACATGTAGTGTCCACTTTAATATTCAGACCATATTAGCAGCAAACTTAATATGCAGACCACATCAAATAACTTTTTGAAAATTCAGACCACATCTGATGTCATGTAAAGATATGAAGTACAAATATAGTGTCACAGAGGAGATCAGAGGAATATCTAAGTATATAGAGAGAGGTCAGTTAAATATACAAGCCTACACCTCTTGCCAAATATAAAGGGTAAGCTTGACACCAAATATGATCCACCGTGTTACATGTATTAATGAATCTGCTAGTTGAGCTCAGAGGTCATCAGCATGATAAAAATATATTGCAGAAAACCAACAAGAAATATATTCAGATTGCACATCACATTCATTTAGAGACCTCTCTACTTGTGCCCGACATGCTGGAATATGTTATGTGGATTTCAATCATTAATGTTTAAAAATGTATGGAATACAGAATACAGAACATTTGATCTGTTGAATAAATTTAGCTTCAAAACATGCATCACATCTTTGATTTACCAAAGACTTGTATAGTTAAGATAGTTATCCCTTTATTACTTAAATAAAGCAGTAACTTGTACCTCAAGTACAAGGTTCAAACAAACTTTTCCTAAGGCTGCATTCACATGTAGCGTATTTCCTGCACTTTTTGGTGGGGCGCATAAAAAAACGCGGTGCATTAACACACCTCGTTTTTTTATGGCCGCATTTCTGCAGGAAGAATTCATGTCACACGGGGGCAGGAATAATCTTGTTCTTATGTGACATGTATGTGTACTTTCGCTTTAGCAGTGCATGTACATACAAAGTGAAATAAAAGAAATAATGGTAATAAAAATAATAGAATAAAATACTCACCTCTCCGCCGACTGTCCCAGGATGTGAGGCGTCCACGTCCGATCGCTGCAGGACCTGAATCAGCTGACAGGCAGCAAACTGATCAGCTGATGTATCACCTGACGGTATCAGCTGAGCGGTTTAAGCCGCCCACCAAAACCGATGATGTCACGTCACAATCACCTGATGATGTGACGTGACACACCAGTTGATCGCTACCAGCCAATCAGATGATTAAGGTCCTTGCAGCGATCGGACGTCTTCCCCCCAGGTCCTGGGACAGCCGTCGGAGATGTAAGTATTTTATTTTTTTATTTTTAATACACTTTCTTCACTTTTATTTTGCAAAACTACAGCCCCGACATGTCACACGGGGGGGAGGAACACAGGACATTACATCCTGCTATTCCCCTTGCACTCACGTTATAGGCGCTGGAATAGTGCATTGTCTAAACGACAATGAGTATTCAAGCTCCTTATAATGGCACCTATGGGAGGAAGCGCGTGATATTAAACGCAAAGAATTTACATGTTCATTCTTTTTACGCACACGCTTTCTGCCATAAAAACATGGCTGAAAAAAGCGCAGTGTCTGAATGGCAAAAGTGAATTTACATTCACTTTACTGGGAAACGCAGACGCAGATGTGCTTTTCAGGGGAAAGCGTAAAAACCGTGAAAATTACGCAATCTAAGAGTATGTGCACACGATCCGGGGGTGAATGCAGTTGCCCTGTACCCACAATCTGAAGTCGGGGCAGGGTGGCTTTTCCCTGCATTCACCCACTGGAGATGAATTCTGAGATGTGGAAGCATGAAAACCCACACGACAGCATGGAATAACGCTGCAGAGGGGAGAAGCACAGTGAGCATGGGGTTTCTAGAAATCCCATCCACTATGCTGGCACTGTAGAACACAGCGTTTTGGACACAGTGGTAAGACGCTGCATCCAAAATGCTGCTATTCGGGATCATGTGTGTGCAGCCTTACCACTATATATGTTTGTCAGAATTTCTCTCAATATGAAGTGGGCACCTGCTGTGCTGTACAGACACCCTCCAGCAACTCCTGTCAAGGGACACTATTCTGATGGCAGCAGTTTAACCCCTTCTGTCAAAAGCTATTAACAAAACTACACCTCATATTGTAATGTCGGCTGAAGAATAAAAAGATAAGGCTCTTGGAAGGCAGGGAGGACAAAACAAAAGTGCTGAAATAAAGAATGCCTGTGTCTGGAAGCTTTAAAACAACCTTTAGTTTCTGTGTCAGATGTATTTACGGGTACACAGCACAATACATTAGTATATATATAGTACGAGTGATATTTTTCCGAAACACTTTAATAAAATTGAACAATGTGATATTTTATGTTTCAGTAATAAAAATATTTGGGAGATTTTTTAATTATTTAGTGACAAACGATCATAGGACACATGTACCCGATTGTTGGTGAACATTACATTTTTTTTCTTGATATCACCCACATAACTAACATAACTACATGTTCTATATTTCATGCAATTCGTTAGGCATGTTGAACACTTTATCCTTCTAAGATCACCCCATGGATGCTGCATTTTTACACCGAATATTTTGCATCAAAATAAATATTCAAAAAATAATTTGTGCTCATTTTTTAACTTTCAAGTTAAGTGTAGAAAGTGTTTCAAAGTCGTGATAAATGGGATGTATCACGTGTACCTGCATGTGCAATTTGTGACAAACTTGGGGCAGTTTATTCAGTACACATCCCCATTGTCTGTAATATCTTATTCCATGTATACCAAAGTCAGTCTTGGCAAAAAGAAATAAAACAATGACTAATACAATTTTTTTAAAAAAATCAGCTAACCATAAACAATGATCAATCACGTTGTAATAATTAGTTATCTTCAATGAGCTAAACCGTTTTGTTTTGTTAAAATGGAAAAACTGTATCTTCATTTTTAATGTAGAAATAATATGCATATCAATATGACAATTAAGTTAATAGCAATATGCATTAGACACTTCAAAGGAAACACTCAATGTTGAAGTAAACCATATAAATAATATATATACAGTATATGTATATATATAGCAATTATGCTTCTCTTTCATAACTCACTTCTGCTGCTTAGTATAAGCAAACCAAAAGGCATTATAGCTACAAGAATGACTGCACTTATTTATGGGCAGGTATGGAAGCTCTTTAAGGTCAAAACATCCAAGGAAATATCATCGGAGAGTTTAGCTATATTATTTTCCAAAGCACAGGTCCAATACAATGATCAATGACAAGTGTCTTATGGACATTCACCACATATGCAAAGTGATCAACAGGGAAACCAGTAAACGCTATCTTGTAAGTACTAAGTCATGGTTAGTAGTAACCAGTATAATGCTATTCTTCCCCACAACTTTGGTGTTCTGGGTCTCTCTAACTAGTAATATTCTGCCAGCAAGTCTGTCATGTGTAATAAATATCAGAGATAGATAGATAGATAGATAGATAGATAGATAGATAGATAGATAGATAGATAGATAGACTATGCAGAAAGAGAGAGATGCAGGGATTCACATGGATTCCCATTCTCATATGTTGTAGGAGATGTGAATATCTCAAATCAATCACAACACCATGACTCATTCAGACTAGTCAAATAATACATATAAAGTCATATAATGAAGAATAAATGCTGTAACGCATCAGAATTCCGGGTTTACCTTGCTCTAGACGATAGAATACTTGGTCCATTCCCAGGCGTGTCAGTTATTTGCAAATATCTTCAAGTTTCATTCTTGCCATTTTCCACCCAGCCTAGTAAGAACAGCTTATAACCCGACATTTTGGCTAATGTGTTCGTAAAGCAGTAAAATGGAAGAAACTTTTATGTAGACTAGCTCCTTAGATGTCACGAGCTGATTCTGCTACATGTTCTGAAGAGCAGAGGCTGATTTCCATTCTATCTCAGCAGCCCTTCGGTTCAATGTATTCCATAGATGAGAAACAGTTGTGCAGCCTGTCTGAAATCCTCTTCAGAAGGACATTGAAATTCACAGGCAGTACAGACTTCGCAGGGTATTCCCTCTCCATACACAGCCATGCGTTTATACAATGTACCTCTCCCACTTTATTGATTACTGTCAGCAATCATCTTCTTTTTTTTTTTATATTCCAATTAGCACTCATATACCGGTGAGACTACATGTTGATCTCCATTTGTGTCCTTCAGTCCTATCCACAAACGTATCATTGAAGCGTATAAGGCGCGTCACTGTCCGCGGCTTGTCTGCCCTACTATAAAAATTAAATTGGAAAGAACTTAAGGATTGATTGTGCATGCAAAAGGATGCCACTCACAGTCTGCAGCCTCCGTCAGCACTACTGAACTGTACGACACATTCAGATTCCAATTACTTAGTGGTTGTTGCTCATCCACAGGTGTATAACTACAAGGATGCAGAGAATGCCGTGTTTACTGGGCTCAACACCCAAGGGAAAATAAAGCATAGGCTGCTCCCTTTCATATAATGATATTATATGCCGCAGAGTAAAACAATACGCAGTCCATTGAAGCCAATTGTATCACACCATAAGCCAGGATTTAAGTCTTCTATCAAGCACTGAAGACAAGAATTTCTTACCAAATATATTTTATAGTGCATACTACACAGACAGCATTATATTTTGTGCTATCTTTACATTATTAAGTTATAATTCATGACTGGTTTGTCAATTAGCACAATATAGTGTCTAAAGAGCATTTGTCAACAGATTTCCCAAAACAAGCTGCATCCATAATCTATTATATAATTGCCGTAGCGACTTCCGTCACTACTTCCTGTGGCTTTGTTCGCATAGCTCGGAACTCTCTCTAGGACTCTGTCCATGGCCGCGGGCATTGCGAGCAGTAAACGTGAAAACCACCACCACCACCACCACCACCACCCCCACCCCTAATGCACATGAATCATCACACATGGCATTTGTACATAAGACATCACATAGTAACAGGAACACTGTCACTCAGTACACACAAGACCTCCAGGGATCCACCAGAATATAGGACACTACATCTGGATCAACGGGACCATATCATGACTCACTCAGTCAGTCCCAAAGTCAGCTGTGACCACCTGGCCCTGGGGCCGTACTCGGTCTCTCACACCGCACATCTGACCGCCTGGCCCTTGGACACTGGCTGGCATGCACACATCAGGTGCACTAGCATGGAGCTGGCAGGCTCCCATCACTTACCCACTGCGGACCGATCACTTCCAGCACCTCCTCACATGGCAGTGGTTTGGACTTCTGAATCCCATCGTCCTCTCCTCACTCAGACACTTGGCAGGTTCCTATCCAGCCTGCTCACTCACAGCTGCAACCCAGTGAGTCAATCAGCACATCTTCACTCACACACAGACCTGAGATGTGATTAACCCCTTGTGCACCATTCAGGTTTAGCCCAGCAAAGCACTCATCCCCACAGGTTCAGCCGCTCATTAGGCTCATGAATGTATCGTATCTTCAGCACTCACACTCAGCTGTTTTACTCAGCTCATGAAAACCCTTCAGCTGTTAACCCCCTGTACATCGGACAGGTTTCACACAGCACACACAATCAGGAAAACCGGCCCATGTGAACACAGACCTGCATTGATAACCCGTGTGATGCACCCGGCCAGGGGCCACATCACCACACCTCACTTTCTCCGCACTTCACTCACTTTGTCAGCACACATACACACACACACACACATACTCCGCTATACTTACCACCGGCCCTGCATCACCCGCCTAGATCCTCAGTCAACATGTCGCCGCCCCCGAACTACTCGATCAAATATCACGTCCAAAAAGTCTCACCAAACTTCCCGGACGCCATATTGGATCCAGTCGTCCGCGGGCGCCGACATGTCAACTCAGGATCCAGCCGGCAGGGAAGACGCAGGGTCGGTGCTAACTATAGCGAAGTGTCTGTGTGTGCTGACCACTCTGCCCACAGTGCTGCACTCAGCACTCTGCCCACGCCGCTGGGCTGACAACTCTGCCCACGCCACTGTGCTCACCAATCTCACCACACTCACTGCTAACCACTGAGCCACCGCACTCGCTGCTAACCACTGAGCCACCCCACTCACTGCTAACCACTGAGCCACCTGTATACACACAATTCATTTCACCCCACTCCCCTAACTATTAGTAAATATACTATATATGGATTCTAGACTACCCGATTCTTTAGAATCGGGCCGCCATCTATATATATATATGTGATTATATAGGAATTATCAGTATTATGTATGTGATTATGTATAAATTAGTGAGTCGCGCCTATTCTGCAAGGACTCGCAACGGCCGCTTGGCGGCCATTGCGAGTGAGGCTTTGCGAATCAGTGGCGCCGGCAATGCTTCACAGATCGCGTGGGCGCTGCGCCCACGCCCACAACGACGGAAACAGCACCAAAACTTACGGAAGTGCGTTAGGGAAATTATATATTACATACTGATAATCTATTATATAATTGCCGTAGCGACTTCCCTCGCACACGCCGCTACCTCCGTGGCTTTGTTCGTGGACGGGCATCGCCCACGCGACTCACTCGCAATGCCCGCGAAGGGGGCCTTGCGAGTCGTTGCAGCAGCCCGAGCAATGCACTATACACAGATTCTAGAATCCCGATGCAATACTGATAATCTATTATATAATTGCCGTAGCGACTTCCCTCGCACACGCCGCTACCTTCGTGGCTTTGTTCGTGGGCGCGCATCGCCCACGCGACTCACTCGCAATGCCCGCCAAGGGGGCGTTGGGAATCGTTGCAGCAGCCCGAGCAATGCCCTATACACACATTCTAGAATCCCGATGCAATCGCATCGGGCTCACAGCTAGTTAACTATATCCATTATACCTGAAGGGCCGGTATACTCCCTATTAAAATATACATAAGAATTGTTGGGCAGTTCTCGAATAACCATTTTATGAGTCTATATGTGGAGAGAAAGTCGGGCTCAAGTTTATTCAATCTCCGCTCACCCGGCCTGACTGACAGCCGCACCAGGGAGGACGGCCACTGAGGAGCTGTTGATCAAGCTAGGTTGGTGGAAACTGAGTTTAAACTTTCAAAAAGGTATATACAGTCATTCTAACATATATCATCAAAGTAAACACACCAATTCCATAAGGCCTTAGAAATTTACTGTACAATTTGGCAATAAATATGCCTTAAAAAGAGGTCTCATCTTTGTAAATGGGTAACATTGCTAAGCGCTTATTAAAACAAGAAACTTTGCAATTTACCTGATATTAAAAATCATCCCATAATTAAGAATGGAAGGATTGTAAATTCTATTGTGTACTGCTAATTGGCTTGGTTACTGGCCACCCATGCAGTCTATCAGAGGTGGTCAGTCTCCTAGACAAGGAATGCAGTGCTTACAATCTCATTGTAATAGGACTTGTAAGTTCTGCTCTGAAAGTGGCCAGATTGTTTGTGGTATTTCTGTGCCTTCAATGTTTTAGAGCAGTGATGTCAAACTCATCTAGGTTTATGAGCCTAACAAGGAAAAAAAATTAATTTGCGGGGCGGTCTTTTTTGCAGAACAAAGTGAAATGTTTAGTGATACCATACATTTTTTCCTTCCACCTTTTGACCATATTTTTGAACATTTTTGGTGTGTTTCTTTCTTTATTTTTAATTGGCATTCATTGTATTCTTGTGGGAATGTGTCCCATCCTGGTCATCTTCTTGCAGTAATGTGCCCATTCTTTTTCCCATGTTACAGTAATGTGCCCATCCTTGAACCTAATCTTGAGGTGATGTCACATCCTTGTCACCACCATGTAGTGATTCCCTATTCTGGTCCCCATCTTGCAGTAATTCTCTTATCTTGTAGAAATGCCCCATTCAGGTCCTCATATTGTAGTAATGCCCTGTCCTGGTCCTCTTGTAGTAATGTCCTCATCCTTGTTCCCATTTTGTAGTAATGCCCCATTCTGGTCCCCTTCTTGTAGTATTGTGCCCATTATGGTCCTGATTTAGTAGTAATGTCCCATCCTTGTCACCATCTTGTGATAAAGTAACCATTCTGGTACTCATCTGCTAGCAATGTCCCCACCCTGATCCTCATCTTGTAGTAATGCCTCATCCTGGTCCCCTTCTTGTAGTAATGTGTCCATTCTGGTGTCTATCTTGAAATAATGTCCCCATCCTTGTCCCCTTCTTCTAATAATGTCTCAATCCTGTTCCTGTGCCTGTAATAATGCTTTATCCTGGTCCCGTTCTTGTAGTATTGTCCCCATCCTGCTCCCCATTTTATAGTAATTTCCCAATCCTGCTCACCATCTATTAGTAATGCTCCATCCTGGTCTTCAACTTGTAGTAATGTGTCCATCCAAGTCAAAGTCCCCATATTGTAGTAATGTTCCTATCCTGGTCCTTATCTTGTAGTATTGTGCCCATCCTGGTCCCTATTTTGTAGTAAAACTCCATCCTGGTCCCCTGATTTTGTTAATGTGCCCATCCTTCTCACCATATTATAATAATGTAACTATATTGGTTCCCATCTGTTAGCAATGTCCCCACCCTGATCCTCATCTTGACAATCCTGGTCCCCTTCTTGTAGTAATCTGCCTATTTTGGTGCCCTTTAGGTGGTAATGTGCTCATTCTTGTCTCCATATTATAGTTATGTCCCCATCCTTGTCTCCTTCTTATATTAATCTCCCAATCCTGTTCCTGGAGTAATGGTTTATCCTGGTACCGATCTTGTAGTAATGTTCTCATCCTGGTCCCAATTTTATAGTAATTTCTTAATCCTGGTCCCCATTGATTAGAAATGTCCCATCCTGGTCATCAGCTCGTAGTAATGCCCAATCCAGGTCCCTTTCTTGTAGTATTGTGCCCATCTTTCTGCCCATCTTGTAGTAATGTCCCATCCTGTTCGCCATCTTGTAGTAATGTGCCAATACCTGTCCCCATCTTGGAGTAATGCACCATCCTGATCCCCATCTTGCAGTAATGTCCTTAACATAGTCACCATCTTGTAGTAATATCCCCAACCTGGTCCCCATCTTGTAGTAATGTCCCCATCCTAATCCTCATCTTGCAGTAAAGCCCCTTCCTGGTCCCCATTTTGTAGTAATGTCCCCATCCTGGTCCTCATCTTGTAGTATTACCCCATCTTTTTCCCCATCTTGTTGTAATATTCTCATTCTTGTCCTCTTCTCTTATGATACACATATCTTATAGTCCCCTAGGCACTAGCTTGTAATTATTGTAGTGTCCTTGTCCACTTCCTGTAGTAATGCCCCCATCCTTATCCCCATCTTGTAGTAATTTCCCCATCCTGGTCCTCATCTTATAGTAATGCTCTAAACTGGTCCCCTTCTTGTAGTCATATGCCTATCCTGTTCCCCATCTTATATTAAAGTCCAAATACTAGTCCTAGAGAGAGAGTGAGTGAGAGAGAGGAAAAAAGGAAAAAAAAGCACAAAAAAATTGAAAAAGTGGACTTTATTGCCCAATGTTGTGGCAACGTTTCGGATTTATTATCCTTCCTCAAACAGTGAACAAATTTGTGATACAGGTTTGATAGGGTGCACATACATTTCTCATTAATAAATCAATTACATGAACACATATAAAATTATCATAATGGCACTTTACAATCTAGTGAAAGCTAAAGTGCTCAGTGCATATTAAGACAATCTATCTCCCCTCTCTGTGCCTGTCTTCCCCTGTGTGCTGTGTCTCACCCTCTCTGTGCCTGTCTCTCCTCTTCGTCTGTCTCTTCCCTGTATAATGTCTTTCCCCCCGTGTGCTGTTTTCCCTCTCTGAGTCTGTGTCCCCCTTGTACACTGTTTCTCTCCCCCTGTCTCCTTCCTTTCTGTGCACTCGCTTGCTCTCTTTTTCTCTCTCTCTCTATCTCCCTCTCTCCCAGAAACATTAATTTGGTAGAGTCTGGAACAGAAATGAAAGTAAAAAACACACAAAAAAAAAGCACTATTTGCACAGCCATTTTTCTGCATCAGTGACAGCAAAGCACACTGGACAGCAGAGCACAGACAACAGAGCCCACTGACAGCAGACCGCAGTGACAGCAAAGAACACCGGACAGCAGAGCACAAACACCAGAGCCCACTGACAGCAGAACATAGTGCCAGCAAAGAACACCGGATGGCAGAGCACAGACAACAGAGCCCACTGGCATCAGAACACAGTGACAGCAAAGAACTCCAGATGGGAGAGCACAGACAACAGAGCCCATTGACAGCAGAACACAGTGACAGCAAAGAACATCAGACAACAGAGCGCAGACAGAAGTGCTCACCAACGGCAGCAGAGTATTCCAGTCTATACCTGTGCTCAGGACAATGCAGCAGCCATTGTACAGAGTAGAGCTTATGGGCTGGAGTGCAATGCTCTGCAGCCCCTGCCCATCACATGCACACAACTGAAGCAGAATAGGCAAGCACTGACTCATTACATGATCTGCAGAGCAATGGGCACACATAATCTGCAAAGCAAGTGGGCACTGTATATTATTTGAAGAGCACTCAGCATTGGACATACTCTGCAAAACACTTCACATACTCTGCAGTGTACAGGGTACTTAATATACTCTGCAGACAATGTGGCACTGGACATACTGTGCAGAGCACGAGGCACTGGACATGCTCTGCAGAGCACTGGGCACTGGACATACTTCTGCAGAGCACAGGGCTCTGGACATACTCTGGAGAGTATGAGGCACTGGACATACTCTGTAGAGCACTGGGCACTGAACATACTTTGCAGACCGCTGGGCACTGGACATACTCTGCAGAGCACTGGGCACTGGACATACTCTGCAGAGCACTGGCCACTGAACATACTCAGCAGAGCATGTGGCACTGGACATACTCTGCAGAGCACTGGGCACTGGACATACTCTTCAGAGTATGGGATACTGAACATGCTCTGCAGAGCACTTGGCACTGGACATACTCTGCAGAGCACTGGGCACTGGACATACTCTGCAGAGCACTGGGCACTGGACATCCTCTGCAGAGCACTGGCCACTGAACATACTCAGCAGAGCATGTGGCACTGGACATACTCTGCAGAGCACTGGGCACTGGACATACTCTTCAGAGTATGGGATACTGAACATGCTCTGCAGAGCACTTGGCACTGGACATACTCTGCAGAGCACTGGGCACTGGACATACTCTGCTTATCAAAATCATCACAAGAATTCTCCATAGAAGTATCTTTGATGAATCAGTGATCTGCACACATCAATCATTACAAATTAACTTCTTTATTGATTAAAGTTTCATACAAATTTAAAATTTTATATCCAGGTACCAGTATTAATCAGCTAATTACAAGTATTACCCCTGGCCAACAGTGGAGACACATATATTTATACAGATTTCAGCAGTTATATGTTTATTTACGTAGACCACAAGCATGTCATATTATACTGCCTTATTGCACTCAGCTTCCTCTTTCTAGGAATTATGTATCTGGGGCTGCACTCTTTCTCGTCCCTTTTCACTTCCTGAGGTTCCTGAACTTCTTTTCAGATATAGTGTGTCTCTCACTACGACTGTATACCTCCAGGGCTTTGCTATTCCTCCCCCCCCAGTTCCACAATGTGGACTTCACAGTTCTTATAACCGTAGTGCTTGTTAATTATCATTACATACCTTGGGTCTAGTACTGCTCTCCACTAGTGTGCTCCAAAGTGGTCCCCCGAGTGCCTACACACGTTTCAAGTTTCTCTCTTCATCATTGACGCACTGGACATACTCTGCGGAGCACTGGGCACTGGACATACTATGCAGAGCACTGGGCACTGGACATACTCTGCAGAGCACTGGGTACTGGACATACTCTGCAGAGCACAGGACATTGGACATACTATGCAGAGTATGGGGCATTGGACATGCTCTGCAGAGCACCGGGCACTGGACATACTCTGCAAAGCACTGGGCACTGGACATACTCTGCAGAGCACTGGGCACTGGACATACTCTGCAGAGCACTGGGTACTGGACATACTCACTCTGCAGAGCACTGGGAACTGGACATGATCTGCATAGCACTGGGAACTGGACATGATCTGCATAGCACTGGGCACTGGACATGATCTGCAGAGCACTGAGCACTATACATGACCTGCAGAGCACAGGGCACTAGGCATGCTCTGCAGAGTACTGGGCACTGTACATGATCCACAAAGCACTGGTGCCCCTCCGCTCTGCATCAGCAGGTGAAAGGTTCCTACCTTTTGCCCACATGTTGAGTGATGTGTGGACATGCTGCCTGACGGCTGTGGGTGCCTGGGCACTGTGTATTTGTCCCTGACAGGAGGGCCCCCATATGCTGTCCCCCTCCGCTCTCCCTCCAAACTTGTGTATCTGCAGACACTGATCACACTGCCCAACTGAACTGAGCCAGAAGAATGATCTCCTACACCTCCTGCACTTCTTGGAGGTGATCATAGAGATCAGTTGCCAACTCAGTATAGTCTGGCAGATGGGCATTGTGATATGCGTCTGCCACACAGGTTAGGAAGGAGAGGCGGGGGGGCAGCACACAGGGGGCCCCCTGTCAGGAGCAAATGCACAGTGCCCAGGGCTCACAGCCATTGGAGAAAGAAGTGCATGCGCAGGGCAGGGGGCACTAGCCTGCGGCAGATGGTGTGGGGTCCCCCAGGCACTTCAGGGCCTTGGCACTTGCCCAGGTGTGCTGCGTGCTGACGCAGGCCCTGAACGCCACATTCTGATTCCCTTTTTGTTGCAATGTTCTCATCCAGGTCTCTATGTGTCCATTACTGGGGTGTTTGCTGTAGATTTTATAAAATCACTATTTTATCAATAGAAAATAATCACTAGGGGACTTGCAATCCTGCTACCCTGTTATCCTTCATATTCATGACCTTTGTATAGTCGTATGATCTCATCCCCAGCATTTGTTCGCTGTTTTCTGCCTATGCACAGTGTACACAGAAAGCTAACAATCAGTGGTGTGGGCACGGTAGAACTCAGCAATCAGGGAACTGGCAGAACTGCAACAGATAAAACAGTGATTTTGATGAAAATAACAGCACACCCTACATCATGCTGCTGTCAAATGGGGTAGAAAACGCAGTGATAGATTCCCTTTAAGAGTTAATTTTCTGCATTGAAATTTCTTTTCTGTGTGTTAAGAAAGGATAAATCTGCATATGTTAAGTTGATCTTACAACTTCTCTTTTTTACTATGAAATAATTACAGAAAAATGTGCAGGTCTTCCAAAATGTTCTGTTTTTCATATACTGTATTTTGTTGATGATTGGTACATAAAGGTTTTGCAGGATAAGAATAAGTGCTTACAATCTCATTAGATGCCAGGGATCCCTCTGAGTTTTTGAAGCAGTTGACACTTCAGGAAAATACTGGTGATGTTTTTCCTGAAGTGTCTTCTTTGGAGTCTTTTTTTGTAAGTTTTATAGTGATTTTGAAGCCTGAATCACTTAAAAGAATCTAAATATATGCACAGCAAGTCATTTTGACATTGCAGCACATATGTCAATTGTCTTCAGAAATTCTTAAGCACTTTTTCAGAAGAAATTCATGCAGAATTCACCTAAAAAGAGAAGTTGTGTACACGTACCCTATGGGCATGTTCACACTGCATCTTTTCCCGATGATTAAAAACGTCCATTTTTCTAGCAGAAGATGCTTCAGGAAATTCACTTTCTGTGGAGTATAAGGCTACAGGTACATCTCAATGAATTAGAATGTGAATATAATATTGATCTATTCGTCAACGCATTTCATGTCTCCCTGAAACTCCCTGACACATGGCAACATGGTATAAGGGGCCAGGGAACCCTGAAATGCATTCACTAGTAAATTAATATTATATTCACTCTTTGATGTCTCGTGGAATACGGCATGATTTTTAACCCTTCATCTTCCCTACTCTATATGCACCACGCTGGGGACTGCGGCAGCTATGATATGCTTTTATAGTGGTTGTGACTCTCACAACCACACAAGGTGAAGCCTCTGATACCTATTTAGGTAATATTTTATCTTTCAGGATCTTCATTTTCCCTACTTTAATTTTCTGAGATAACGACTTTGGATTTTCATTGGCTGTAAGCCATAATCATCAGCATTAACAGAAATATACACTTGAAATAGATCACCCTGTTTGTAATTCTCATGTACAGCACCATAGAATCAATAGTGCTCTATAAATAAATAATAATCACTCAATATGATATGTGTTTCACTTTATGTATTGAATTACTGAAATAAATTAACTTTTTGATGAATGATGATATTCTAATTCATTGAGATGCACCTGTATGCACAGCAAGTCATTTTTGCATAAAAATGAACACGTTCATTCTTTTTTAGGGTATTCTGTGCATTATTTTAGGTGCATTCCATGCTAGAAGGTGTAAAAAGATGTTGTGTGAACATGTTCTTAGCCATGGCAGGGGACCCAGACACAAGATAAAGGCCCCGTTACATGCTACGATGTCCCAGGAATCCGACCAACGATGGGGGTCGCTGGGACATCGCTTTTTGATCGCTGGTGAGCCGTCACACAGGCAGACTCACCAGCTATCAGCGTCCAGCGAGAACGCTGGTAACTAAGGTACACATCGGGTAACTAAGCATAGTGCTGCGCTTAGTTACCCACTGTTTACCCTGGTTACCAGCTCCCAGCATGTGTTGTGTGGCGCTGGGAGGTCGTTTATCGTTGGTCTCCCATTGTCACACACGCCAATGCTGGCCGCCCAGCGGGAGACCTGGCCATTCTTCCATGATCATCGAACTTATCGTTGGTCGTTGATACATGTCACACTCAATGATGTCGTTTCGACGTCGCTGCAATGTCACAAAACTGGTGACGTTGCAACGATATTGTTAACGATGTTGTAGCGTGTAACAGGGCCTTTAGTCTAGAATATCTTGATTTATGTGGCATTTTTGTCAGTAACAGGACATGCCCTTGTAAAGTATGGTTCTTGCCTAACTATTGCATTAGTTGTCAACTGGAAAATGGTGACAGTGATAATTTAGCTTTAATTTCTCCAAAGAGATGCATTAGACATATTTGGCTAGTAAAGTTCCCTCTTCATTAGACAAAGTGAAATCCACACTAGGGGTGTAACTACAATGGTGAAGGAGTTGCAATTGCACCCAGACTCTGTAGCCTAGGGGGGCCCCAAATGTCTCTTTGGCCTAAAGAAAAAAAACATTGCTATTAAAGATTGCAATAATTGGGGGCCCATTGGAGCTTTTGCATCACGGCCCATGAGCTTCAAGTTGCACCAATGATCCACAACATTCACAATTCCAGACAAATTGTGATAATTAATATGCTCTTCATAGGTCTGGAAGGGACTTAGCATTATCCATTTAATAAGGTGACATGGGATTTCCGAAATACCATGCAGAGTGCCACAAGAAGCAATACCTTGTACATCTGTTTTTGTAAGAGCCAAAATGAACTTGGCCATCCAAACCTGGGCAACATACAGTACCTGTATTACACCAAGAACATAAATAAATCTAAACTTAGAAAAAAAGCAAATAATAGACAATTTGATTTATGCTGAGATTACACTGGCACAAGCACAAAGACATGGCAAGATACTCCAGCTTTCTAAATATCTATACATACACAGCAGGAAGACAGCACTGTGAACAACGTCTAGGCTGGGTGCCAGTGAAACGAATTTCAATCATTGGCCCTTACCAACAAAAAAGCAAAACATTTGCATAATACATTAAAGGTATTTATTTTTCCTGTCTGCATTTGTTACTTTCATCATCTAATAATCTATATGTAGTTTTCATAATTACCATAATACAGTAATGTGGGCATCATCTTGAGTCAGGGCCAAGATCAATCTGCGATAAATGTCTTTCCAATGAATATATTACAAGGTCTAATACAGCTGTGTATATAAACTTCTGTCATCTTTTGGTTACCAATTATCACGTTTCTTCTCTTTCTTCATGATTACATTTTTATTTACCAAGTTGCGAAATAAGTTTACAAAAAATACAAGCTCAAAAACAACTCCCATTGCCTCTATCAACACACGGTACATCCGATTGTCAGTGTCCTGTACAAAATAGATAAGATTCATACTGGGTGTATAAATTGGGTTCATAGGTGCCAACGTTTTTAAAGATTAAAGTTAGATGCCAGGGGCTGAAATAATATTAACTTGTGAGGACACAGGTTATTAACTCTTCTGATAATATCCGCTACAGAAAGATGACTTCCAAGATGATATAATTACAAGCCTAATGGCGATAAGAAAGTGGTGAATGATCACTCTAAACTTTGTGGGAAACACCTCTAAGAACGCATCCAAAAACGCCAAAGGTTCATTTGTAATTGTCTTTCAGACACATCTGAAATTAGAAACCTGTTCTATGACTCCGAAAGGACCACATGCATATTGAAATCCAATCTATGAGTTGGTATAGGAGGGGTTAATGCGTTTTTCTTATTAAACCATTATCATATTTTTTACTCAAACTAAAACTTATAAGTAGGAATGACAGATTATGTTGCTTGTATGATGTTTAATGTTTTTTTTTGTGAACATTCCAGATCAATTTAAGCTAGAAGATATAAATAATAATTGCACGTCTAATGCAGGTTAGATAACTATGCACTTAAAATGTTGTGCTTTCCCTATATTCTGTTTAATACATATAATTTACTGCTTATAATTCACTGCTTTAACCCTATTTTCATAAACTCCCTACAAAAACATATTATTTACAAGTATTCCTGTTAAGGCTGTAGACACACTGAGCGAGATGCATTTGAGATACTTGCAGACGTCTTGCGTGCCTCACCGGCACGGCCGCCAACTCCCTAGACAAGAGTGTGTCATCTGCATGTATTTCTATGGCGCTGCACACTCCTACCCATGCCAGTGAGGTATGGGAGATTCCTACGAGTATCTCGTATGCATCTTGCCCAGTGTGTCTCCAGCCTAAAGGCCCTGTCACACACTATGATATTGTTAATGATATCGTTGCAACGTCACCGGTTTTGTGATATTGCAGCGACGGCGAAACGACATCGTTGCGTGTGACACGTATCAATGACCAACGATAAGTTCGTTGATCGTTGATCAAGGAAAAATGGCCAGAACCATTATTTTATCATTGGTCTCCCGCTTGGCGGCCAGCTTCGGCCCGTGTGACAGTGGGAGACCAACGATCAATGACCTCCTAGCGCCGCACAGCACATGCTGGGAGTTGGTAACCAGAGTAAATATCGGGTAACTGAGTGCAAAGCTCTGCTCAGCTACCCAATGTTTACCATGGTTACCATAGTTCTCGCTGGTCGCTGGTGACTCTGCCTGTGTGACAGCTCACCAGTGATCAGATAACGATGTCCCAGCGATCCCGATCGTTGGTGGGATCGCTGGGACATCGTAGTGTGTGACGGGGCCTTTATGTTCAAAGTAGATCTCTCAATCAACTTACACAATCTCAATCAGGTCTAAGATCTATTCAATGGCTTATACAGTCTGTATTGATAAACGGGAATGCAGTATCACCCACCAATCACCGCAGATGCGGCGCGAAAAAGAACACATCTACCTACGGGATTTCTCTCCAGATCGCTGTATATGCCGCTATTGCCCTGTCATATGCCATGATGCACAGAATTCGCCTGGTGGAAATCACCTGATTTTTCAGCAGAGCAGGACGATCAGGCGACGCTTCACCGGCAATTTCACGCCGTGAAATCTCCCTGTCTCACGCCACTACGCACAGGCGATGTGGTTTCCACATTGCCGAAATACAAAAAATTTCCGGCGATATGGAAGCCATATTGCCGCGTGTGACGGTATCTTAACATGGAAGCCCACTATATTTCCATTAACAGATGAAAAACCTGAGTGTGGACTTGTTCTTTTGTGGGTTGAGTTGAATGGTGACAATTTGGGTACAGAACATTTTGGATTAGTTCACGTTTATCCTGCGTTCTATGCTGAGCACCTAAATTATGGTTTCCATCTACATCTTCAAAGTACATAAACTGCCGACGGATCCATTCACTATAATGAGGCAACAGAGTTACTCCGGACTCCATTTGACCCATGTTCAGCAGTGTCTGTCTTGTCAAAAATGCATAAAACTGCACTTTTGTGTACTCCAACAAAGACGAGTAAAAAGATGGACACTGCGGATCACAGGTCAAATGAGTGTTCAGAGGGACTCCATCTGTCTCATTATAGTAAATTTTCCATTGGGAATTTTGTCTGGATGGCATGTAAATCTCTGCAATATATCATTCAATGTGTAAGCTCTCAGTGTAGAGCACAGGATAAATGTGAGTTGCGCTTCACTGCGATCTTTGGGAGGCAGAATAAACAAATTATCAGTAATTAAAGAATTGGCTTCATTACTATTCTTAACCCTGTTCACCATGCGGTATAAGTCATTAGGCAGTTTTATTCCTCATGCCAGTATGATTACAGCAATACCAGAAGGTTTTTTGCATCACCGAATTTTGAAGGCTACAGATTATTTATTTTTCTGCTGACAGAGTCATGTGAGGGCTTGTTTGTTGCAGGATGAGTTGGAGTTTTTATTGAAACCATTTTGGGCCACATAATGTTTTTTAATCGCTTTCTATTCTGCTCTTTGTGATACAGAGTCAAGAAGAATCAGCAATTCAGAAACTGTGTTGTAAAAGTGATAAAACAGCTTTATTCTTTGGGTCAGTACAAATACAGTGACACAACATTTATATTGTTTTTAGTGTTTGTTTTGCCACTTTTACATACTAATAATTTTATAGAAAACAAAATAGTTTTTGCATTACTGTATTCTGAGAGCTATAGCTTTTTTATTCATTTCTCCCTGAATTAGCTGTATAGAAGCTTGATTTTTGCTGGACAAGATGGCATTTTCAGCTATACCATTTTTTGTTGCATATGACTTTTTGATCATACTTTATTCCACTTTTTGTCAGCTGTAGGATGAAAAACTAGTTTTTGCTACTTTTTTTTTTACAGTATTCACCATAAGGGTTAACTAGTGTTGCAGTTTTATAGATAGGTTATTCTGGACGCGGCGATACCAAATATGTGCACTTTTTTTTACACAAATATAAATATGTATTGGTTTAATTTGCTTTTCACTTTTTATTCTTTGTTTTCTGATTTTTTTTAAAAAATGATTTTACAATTTGTTTTTACTTTTTTTTAACTTAGTCCCCATTTGGAACACTATCTTTTATTGCACTGATCACTGACGTAGTGTATTACAATTTACAATCAATGCAATTTAATATGTCTGTCAGTGCAGCACTGACATCTCTCAGTGCTGCATTGACACATGACTCTGATATCTTGCTCCTGGGCATGATCTTAGAGGTTTTCCATAACTCTTGACCTGGAGGATGTCATGACAACCTCGGGTCACCATGGCAATAATCAGGCCCTAGCGATAATGTCACAGGGGCACTGAACGGAGGGGAGAAAGTGCACTCCCTCTCCCAGCCTCCTAAATGATGCAATGGATCACGGCATTTAGGGAGTTAAACAGCCAGGGACAGTACATGGACGGTCCTTGGATGTGAGAGCTAGGGTTTGGCTGTTCCAAGTGCCGAGCTCCTGGCAGTGTTTGCACATGCACAACTCCTGTGCACACATGAACACCAGCACATATGTGAACATACAAGGTTGGAGGGTCCACAACAAATACAGTGCTGTGAAATTAATTGGGACAAAGCATTTTTTTAAGTAAAATCGTAAGTTGGTTACAAGTCAGTAATTCAAACCAGTTTTAACTGCTTTGAAGAGGTGTGAGTGTGCAACTTTGAGTAACAAAATGTGGTTTGACTGGTTTTAGTCAGAAAATAACAGCTAGCTCCTCCTCAGCTTCAGTGGAGAGCTTGTTTCTGTGAGGAGTGGTTTAGTGTACTTTTTCTCTCAGTGTGATTCGTGCCTGTAAAAATGGATGTTACTCCATGGAAGAGGTCTAGAATTATTACTCTTAATGAACATGCAAGTCTGACTGTAAGAGAAATCGTTTCCACCGTTGGTATTGGAAAATCTACTGTTTCAAGAATAATTCGCACACAGAATGAAACTGGATCGTTTTCTCCAAAACGAAAAGGGAAATGTGGAAGAAAAAGGAAAACAACACCAAGAACTGATAAAACACTTATCAGAAATAGTAAAACTAATGCAAGAAAAACAAGTAAAGACTTGCTTTGTCCCAATTAATTTGCACAGAGGTTAATGTACAGTATATGGTGAAATCCAGTAACACACCCTGGTTTAGTAGTAATTAAAATTTAAATTAAGAAAACTGTATAATCTGCAATTCTGAAATACAATTTAAAAAAATCTTTCACCACGTTTTTGTTAAATAATCTGAAATATGCATGATCTAGGGGCAAAGATTCTGATTCCGCTGATGTGTTACTTACTGGGCTGCTTAGGGTGGTTTTGATGGAAATCACTATTTGATCAGAAAGAGTTTATCACTTAGGCTGGCTTCACATTAGCGTTTGTGTCTGCATGCTGATCGCATGCAGACACAAACGCAGTGTAAAGCAGGGCCATTTTGATGTGTCCGCAGCGGAGAATGTCAGCCTGCTGACACATCACTGTGCAGCCTGGCAGCCAATCAGCGGTGTCCGGGGGCGGAGATCAGCGCCGGAGATCTCCGCCTCCCGGCCGCCGGTAAGCTCCGGGACATGTCGGCGGGGAGAAACAGCTGATTTGACAGCTGTTTGAATCTTCCCGCGCCGACACCGAGAGGAGATGTCGGCGCGGGAAGATTCAAACAGCTGTCACATCAGCTGTTTCTCCCCGCCGACATCGCTAGCAGATTATCGGCGGCGGGGAGGAAGAGATCAGCAGAGGCTGAGCTGATCTCCCGGTGGCCGTCGGTGATCTCCTGTGACATCACCGCCGGCCACCGGGAGATTTTTCAATGGGTCTGCAGCGTTCTCCTGCGCTGTCAAGCGCAGAACACTGCGGACCCATTGAAGCCAATGCATTTTTTGTGCGCTTGGGGACGCTTGCTGATTTTCCAAGGTCCCCAAGCGCACAAAAAAAAACAACATGCTGCGTCCCGGGTGCGGACTCTGGACACCGGAAGGAGCAGATATCGTCCGCATCCGCACCCGAACGCAGCAAACGCAGGCACCATGTGTTCCTATGTTAAACATAGGAACGCAGTGCGCATGCGTTTGACTGCGTATGGGAACGCAGCAATACGCTGCCTTCCCATACGCACATGTGAAGGCAGCCTTAGGGAAGTGTTTCTCAACTCCACTCCTTAGGACCCACCAACAGCTTGTTTTTCCAGGATTTCTTTAGTATTGCATTGGTGCTGGAATGATCCCCTGTTCAGATGATTAAACTAACAATATGCAATACTAACAAAATCCTATTGGTGGGTCTTGAAGACTGGAGTTGGGAAACACTGGCTTAGGGGTTTAGTAAACCTGCTGTCATCTAGTCCTTCATATACATGATCTCTGTATAACACTGCCACCACCAATGATTGGGAGCTTTCTGCTTTCTTTATACACTGTATATGGGCAGAAAGATGCCTATCAGTGCTGTAGGTGAGGTTATATTAATATTCAGAAAACATCAAGATCTTTAACAAGCAAGCAGCTCAATAAGTGACATCATGCTGGAATCAGGGTCTTTGCCCCTATATTTGCTTCTTTCAGATGGGATAAGAAATACGGTGACAGATTCCTTTTAAAGGAATTACACTTTACTGCAGTCTAAAGTCTATGAATGAAATGCAGAAATGAATTACTATTATTTAATATTTCATATAAGATTCTATCAAGGCAGAAATCGCTGTTTATCACTATAATCGTCTGTATTTATAAAATGTGTCTGATATTCCTTGAGTCACCGCTTAGTGAACACGGGCTACATGTCAGGAGCATTTATAGCTATTGCTAATCATAGCGTGTCAGGACAATTCTATGCTGAATTCAGCAGTCCTAGTCTGTCACCGGCTATATTTCAGAGATGAGATGCAGTGGTGCATTACATTTCAAAGTACAATCAACGCAGAGCCGTCTGTGAAATAATACAGGATCTACGTTACCTCTTTTCTATACTCTAACCTCAGGTACAGAAAGCTTGGAGAGTTCAGAAGAGGATAACAAGAACAGCACCGATGTCCAGGGAATAGAAAACTATTCAACTGATGCTTTCAATACAGGATCACATTTTGGAAATATAAAAAGTCCATAAATAATTATCATTATTTATTTATAGAGCACCATTGAATCCATGGTGCTTTACATGAGAAAGGTTACATACAAACAAGTTAAAAATACAATGAACAAACTAACAGTGACAGACTGGTTCAGAGGGGAGAGAGGACCCTACTCTTGCGGGCTTACATTCTACATGGCAATGGGAAGGGAGACAGTAGGTTGGGTCTGCTTGGGTGGTGGTGGAGCGCTGGATCCAGTGACGGTGGAGCACCGAGTAGTGGTGGTGGAGCGCCGGGTCCGGTGGTGGTGAGGTGGCACCATTGTCATTGCTGTAAGCGGTTCTGAAAAGATGGGTTTTCAGGTTCCGCTTGAAGGTTCCGAGTGTAGGGGATAGTTGAACGTTTTGGGGTACAGAATTTCAGAGGATGGGAGATGCTTGGGCGAAGTCTTGCAGGCAGATAAGGAACGTACAAGTGTGGAGGAATAGAGGAGGTCTTGGGAGGATCGAAGATTACAAGTTGGATGATATCAGGAGATTAGTTCAGAGATATACGGACAGGGACAGATTGTGGACAGCTTTTTAAGTTAATGTTAGTAGTTTGAATTGGATAAGCTTGGGATTTGGGAGCCGGTGGAGGGATATGCAGAGGGTAGAAGTGGAGGAGCAGCGAGGAGAGAGGTGGATTAGTCAGGCAGCAGAGTTAAGGACAGATTGGAGTGGTGCAAGAGTGTTAGCAGGGAGGCCATGGAGGAGGAGGTTGCAGTAGTCGAGACAGGAGATGATGACGGTATGCACTAGTAGTTTAGTAGATAGAGGGTTGAGGAAGGGATGGATTCTGGAAATATTTTTGAGTTAGAGGCGGCAGTATGTGGCAACAGCTTAAATGTGTGGTCTGAAGGAAAAGGCAGAGTCAAATATGACTCCAAGGCTGCAGACTTCAGGTACAGGGCAAAGTGTGATATCATTTATTGTGATAAACAGATCAGGTAAGGGAGGTGCGCGAGATGGGTGTAAGATGATGAGTTCAGTTTTATCTACATTTAGTTTAAGGAAGTGAGAGGAGAAGGAGGATATGGCTGATAGACACTCTGGGATTCTGGACAGCAGCAACAGAGAGGTGATATGTGGGCCAGAGAGGTAGATCTGAGTGTCATCAGCATACAGGAGGTACTGTAATCCCTGAGACTTTATGAGTTGTCCTAACCCAAGTATATAGATGGAAAAAAGAAGGGGTCCCTGGACAAAGCCTAGAGGGACTCCAAAAGAGAGGGGTTGGGGTGAGGAGGTAGTGTTGGAGTGGAAGACACTAAATGTGCAGTTGGAAAGGTAAGAAGAGATCCAGGATAGGGCAAGGTCAGTGATACCAATGGAAGAGAGGATCTATAATAGGTGGTAGTGGTCGACTGTGTCGAATGCAGAGGACAGGTCAAGAAGGAGGAGGATGGAGAAGTGTCCGTTAGCTTTGTGGTAATTAGGTCATTAGTAATTTTGGTTAAGGTGGTTTCAGTGGAGTGGTGGAGCGGAAGCCAGATCGAAGGTTGTCAAAGAGAGAGTTGGATGAGAGGTGGGATGAGAGTACAGTGTGGTCATGCTTTACAAGAAGTTTGGAGGGGAATAGGAACAGCGATATGGGGCGTTAGCTGGATGTTGAGGTTGGGTCGAGAGATTGCTTCTTCAAGACAGGTGTAATTGTTGCATGTTTGAAAGCGAAAGAAAAGGTACCAGAGGTTAGTGATAGATTGACGAGGTGTGTTAGGGCTGGGATAAGCGTGGTGGTGAGGTTTGGGAAGAAGTGGGATGGGGTTCGATGCACAAGTGGTGAGGTTGCGATTTGGAGAGGAAGTGTGCAAGTTCTCCTTCAGTGATGGAGGGGTGGAGGGTTAGTGGGGTAGGGGAGTGGTCTGATATACATAGGGGTTGTGATGGTTGGGTAGCAAAGACTTGTATGATCTGATCGATCTTATTGGTGAAGTGTGTTGCGAAGTCTTCTACAGAGATATGAGAAGTAGGGGGGCAGGGGAGCAAAGGAGAGAGTTAAATGTGTTGAATAACTGCCTGGGGTTGTGGGATAAAGAGGATATGAGGGTAATGAAGTAGTTCTGTTTAGTGTTGGTGAATGCTGACTTGAATGTGAGAAGTGCTTGTTTGAATGCTGTGTAGTATTCTTGCAAATGTGTATTCTTCTGGCGCCGCTCTGCAACCTAGATGCTCGCCGCAGATTTTTAGTGGTGTCTGTATGCCAGGGTTGTCTGTTGATTCGTCGTGTTCTGCCATGAATGAGGGGGCAATTGTAGGAAGCTGTGGCATTCTGTGTCATGGAATGAAGACATGGAGGATAGTGGCAGAATAGTGTCAGAGAGTATGTGAGTGTCAACATGTGTGAGTTTTCTGTGTGGGTAATAAATAATAAAATATTTCACATCCAGATCTCAAGCAGAAGAAAGACTGCGGCCAAACAGACAACAGAGATGTTAGTTCTGGGGAGACAGGTCCATTTGGGTACACAGCACAGAGCAGGAATCAGTTAGGGTGCGTGCTCACGGTCCGGAGGAGCTGCGTGTTGGATGCAGCTCCTCCGGACCTGAGGGAAGCCGCGAGTGGCTGCAGGGAGACCGCAGCCACCCTGTACTCACCATGTGCAGCGGGTGCAGGGCGGCTTCTCCCTGCAGTCACCCGATGGGAGCCGCTTCCGACTCCGCAGCATGAAATAAACATGCTGCGGAGAAGCGGACTCCCGGCAACCCACACCTCAGCTCCAAAGACGCTGTGGGCGGGTTACACATAGTGAGGCTGAGACTTCTTGAAATCCCATCCACTATGCTAGTACTGTACTTGCCGCTGCGTCCAAAACGCTGCGTACACTGACGTCGTGTAGCCCACCCTTAGTTATATGAGAGCCATAAATACAACCTGTTCTCATAAGCCTCTCAGCAGTAAACTTTTGCTGCCAGATTACCGATTTATCTGATTTTGCTTTATAGTAATGCAGTTTCATAATAAAACAAGTTCCAACAACAGAGAGCTATCAAATTTATTTATTTTTTTACCAGCAACATTATGTCTGGGAGCCAAAGAAAAGTACAATTAGTCGATACATTTTTTAATAATCAGACCCAATATGGCTTTAAGCCATCCTGCTTGTGGAGATAGCTGTGTAAGCATCCATAGCTTTAATACCATTTCCTCAGATTGCTACAATAACATTATAGGAAATCTGTCATCAGAAAAGCGTTTTTTAAACCACCGCCAGCATGCTATGGGGCTCAGAAATGCTTTTCTAGTCGTCTCCTGGGTCAAATCTCTGCTTCTGCAATAAGAAATTTAACTTATTAGGATACGCTCACATCTGTGTATCTTGCCTCGCTGAGATTTCTGGAGAGAAAAGTGGCAGAGTGCCTTGCATTTTCTTATTTATGCAACATGCCAGTGTGCTTTTTTCTCACCTAGCATCTGTATGTCATGCGTATGGCATGACTTTTTAGCATGGTCTTTCCCATGCTGTAAAAAGTTAGGATAGACAGACAGACAGACAGACAGACAAATAGACAGACAGATAGATAGATAAAGAAGCAAAGGATAGAATCAGCACATAAACAAGAAAAATGGTGCAAAAATCCTGTGAGCAGTGCTCCACTGCCATAAAATAGAACATCAAAAAACAGGCAGCACTCTATACTTATTCCAAGTGGACCCCTTTATTCGGCCACAGGTGTGATGCAACGTTTCAGCCCATACAAGACTTTCCTCAGGCCTGAGGAAAGCCTTGTGTGGACTGAAACGTTGCATCACACCAGTGGCCGAATAAAGGGGTCCACTTGGAATAAGGATAGATAGATAGATAGATAGATAGATAGATAGATAGATAGATAGTAGATAGATAGGTGTAAAGTTCTCCAAAAACTAGTTACCCATTGTCAATAACATAATTACCAAAAAGCAGAGGCAGCACTCCAAAATAATTAAAAAATAAAGGATTTATTCGGCCATATGGTGTAGTGACCTTTTGGTGGTACCCCACCTTTATCCAGGCTAGATAAAGATGGGCTTACCACTGAAATGTCACCACACCATATGACTGAATAAATCCTTTGTTTTTGAATTATTTTGGAGTGCTGCCTCTGCTTTTTAGTAATGAGATAGATAGAGAGATAATATGATAGATGATGTTATAGTTAGATCAATCTTACAGTCTCCTCCTGCTTGCTTCCAGGGTCGCTCATTAAAGGGGTTTTGCTATAATTCATATGTGTATCTAAGCTGCAAAATGTTGACAATTTGCAATATACTTGCTGTTAACATTTTGCAGAGTTACCTAGATATCACATATTTGCGGCTGGAGAACGTCTAGCTGGTGTCTTTGGGAAGAAAATGACCAGTTTCCATTTACATGCACAGTCTCCTACAAACATGTCCCCCTACCCAGTGTATAGTATGGCCAGCCACCTCCAGGATCTTACGGGCCTGCCCACTCCCCAGTCTTGTATGGCCAGCCAACCCAGGGCTCCTACTGTCCGCCCCAGCCCCTAATGTCACCACCCACCCCACTGTACACAGTGGTCCCCACTGCACTTATACACTGTGCCAAATCTGCTGCTGTGAAGGCTTTCCTGCACCGTTTATCAGTGCAACAGGCACCCGCGCATGTGTGTGCCACTCACCCTGGGCTGTGAAACTGAGGTCTGCACTCCGCAGCCCAGATTTCTGCTGTGGAGCGGCGCCCGATGCTCCTCTTTCAGACCTCCAGTACCATAGTGCCGGTGGAGTGGTCATCCTCTATACCGCTCCACCGGCTCTATTGTACTGGACGTTCCACAGCAGAGATCTGGGCTGCTAAGTGCAGACCTCAGCTTCACAGCACAGGGTGAGTGGCATACACATGCAGCAGTCCTGCTGCACTGATACACTGTGCAGAAAAGCCTTCACAGCAGTGGATTCTGCACAGTGTACAGTACAGTGGGGTGGGTGGTGACATTAGGGGCTGCGGCGGACAGTAGGAGCCCTGGGGGTGGCTGGCCTTACTAAGACTTGGGGGGCAGGCCTGTAAGATCCTGGGATGACCGGCCATACTATACACTGGGGAGAGGTGGGCCTGTGAGATCCTGGGGGTGGCTGGCCATACTATAACACTGGGGCAGGGGGCATGTTTGTAGGAGACTGGGAGGAAATCACTAGTTTTTATTAATTGCACAAACACGCCCTAGATGTTCTCCTCCAGCTGCAAATATGTGATATCTAGGTAACTCTGCAAAATGTTGACAGAAATGTATATTGCAAATTGTCAACATTTTGCAGCCTAGATACACATATGATTTATAGCAAAAGCACAGACAACCCCTTTAAGCTTCATGCATATTTACTGCACTAACCAGCAATGGTCAATCACAGATACTCACTCTGTAATCTGTAAGATTAGCTGTTGCAATCAAACTGCGCTCCCACAATCTGTACTTGTGTCTGTGCTTGGTTGCCATACACATTAGTGTATGGTAACCAACCTGCCTTCTTATTGTGTGTTAAATAAATATGTATTGAGCTTTATATTAGCTGAATATCAAATAAGGGGTCCCCATGCTGTGTTTTTTTTATATAAATAAATAATTTAAAAAAAGAGCAGCATGGGGTCCACCCCCAATTTGAGCCAGCCAAGATAGAGTGCATAGCTGGTGGCTCAGCCCACAGTTGTCCACTTTATCAATGCTGGGAATTAAAAATACTTTAAAAATGGGATACTTTATATCAGTCTTCCATTTCTGCCAAAATTGAGCCATCCCAATATTCTATTGAACCACCCTCCAGACATCCCCAAGTTTTTGTATGGCTACCTCTACTCCAGGACAACCAGAACATATTCTAGAAAATTCACCAAAGATGGGATTAAAACCATAATTTAAAAAGAACGGCGAAGTTCCAGTCCACTGAATGACCTAACCAATAAAGTCGAACTCCGCAAGAGGTAGAAATGAGGGGCCAATCCTTATGCTGAGCTGCAACAAAACATCTTAAAATTTGTTGCAATATCTGATTTCTCCTCTTGGTCTGACCATTGTTTTCAGGATGATAAGCAAAGTAAAGTGACAAATAAATCCCCAATTTCTTACAACCCCCCCCCTCCCCAAATTTAGAAATGAATGACACAATGTTCAGAAAATCTTATGCAAATGTACCAAATGATTAATGAACAATTTAGACAGAGTTTCGGCATTAGGTAATCCTGATAATGGAACAAATTGAGTTTTTTACTGAATCAGTCCACTACAACACAGATAACTGTTTTTCCACTAGACAAAAGCAAATCAGTGATGAAATCCATGAATAAATGAGTCCACGGTCTTTCTGGAATTGGCAATAGAGCCAACTCCTTGGCGCGCCAGTTAAGACATACTTTAGCATGTGCACAAGTTTCAGAAGCAGACACAAAATCTTTAATATCGATATGCATGGAAGGCCACCAATGGAGTCTGGCAACAGCCTTTTGGGATGCAGTAAACCCAGGGTCACCTCTAAACACAGAATCATGGAATTCCTGCAAAACACGTAATCTTAGGTACACTAGAACAAATAACTTATACCTGGAAGTAGTTTAATGAGCCAGTGACTGGGTATCATGGATCTCAGCTTCCAACTCTGAGGATACCATAGCAACTACAATACCCTAAGGTAGAATGAAAGACGATGGTTCTGGAGGAGACACAGAATCCAAGCTACGTGACAAAGTGTATGCCCTCAAATTCTTAGACACCAGTTTAAGACGTTAAAAATTTAATCTAGAAAAAAAGACCTGGCCTGTCTAGGGTTCAACCATTTGGAGGATTCAATATAAGCCTAATATTTGTGATTATTTCCCACTTTGACTTTCCCTCCAAAAAATGCCTCCGTTCTTCAAAATCTAATTTGAAGCAACTAACCTGCAATTTCCAACATCATAATTTCTTTCAGCAGACTAGAATATTTTAGAGAAAACTCACATGTCTACAGACAATACAGCTCCTAATTTGACCTCAGGAGCATCCACCTCCACAATGAATGGCCTCTGGAGGTTTGGCTAAATAAGAACAGGAGCAGACATAAAACATTTTTTCAAGATTTTAAAGGCCCCAACCGCCTCTGGTGACCGCACCCTCATATACAGCCCCTTACGTGTGAGGTTGTTAAAAGGCTTGATGATCTGAGAAAAACCCTTACATTTTCTGTAATAGTTAGCGATCTCCAGAAAATGTCGGAAAGCTTTAAGGTTGCTAGGTTGAATCCAATAAAATATGGCCTGTACTTTCCCAGGATCCATATGAAATCCTGTAGCCGACACAATAAATCGCAGGAACAACATTTCTTGAACAGAAAAGGTACATTTATCTAATTTAGCGAATAAACAATTTTCTCCATGGTCATGTTCATAAAGTAAATCCAGGTCAGGTGAAAAAACTATAGACTATAATCCGAATACACCACACTTTTTATTATAAAATTATTATTATTTTATATAAAATAAGGATTTGACAATTTCCTTTATACACCAATCAATGATCGTATTCTGCATATGCAGCAATGGGATTCCTAACAAAAATCCTGAAGTATGTTATCTAAAACATAACAGTAAATAGACTCAGCATGAAATGTTCCAACTCTGAGGGTGAATTCAACCATTACTAGCTGCACAAGGTTCTAGAGTAACAGTGTCATGTCAATGGCAATGGTTTGATTGGGTCTTTCAAGCCTAACTGTTCCTAATCCTAATTTCATAACCAGTCCAGAATTACTGAAATTAGCAGCAGACAAACAGTCATTGAAAGCAAATGTTGATAGAGATCGATTCTGACACAGAATTTCCGCACTCAATACTTTATCTGAGGAGTAAAAGGGTACCTGAAAGTCTGGATGACCTCCTTGATAATCACCCAGATTTAGGTCGTTTCCTAAAGGCTTGTGCTGAGGAACATACCAAACAGTCCTTCAGAAATGTCTAGCGCGCCCACAATAGAGGTAGAGTCCAATATTACGATGACGTTTCCTCTCAATGGCCCTTAAGAACCCTCCAAAGGTTCCATTTCAGGTAAACAAACAGGACCAGGGGGATAGAATGGAATCTCCTGTTGAACATTGTATCTCTCTCGAATCCTACGATCCATGTAGATAGCCTGAGTCATTGCTTCCCCCAATGAACAAGGTGGAGCATACAGAGAAACAGAGTCCTTCAGAGTATCCAAAAGATCCAGGTGGAACAGTCACCTGAGGGCTGCATCGTACCTCAGAAGACCATTGACAAAACTATACACTTCAGTGGTGCGGCCCTCTTGTGAAAGGCTACGTTCACACACTGCTTCTTTTTTTTGCACTTTTTTGCATGCACTATTAGCCCATGTATTGTGGCCGCGCAAAAAAAGCACAAAAAATGAAGCAGTGCTTTTTTACGAGCCCGGGGAGAAGTGATGTCACAGAGGGGAGGAAGAATCCTAGTTCCTCCTCCACTCTGTGACATGTTTGCCAGCCCCCATTTGATTTCGCAGTGTATTAATATACACTGCAAAATCTAAATGAAAGAAAGCCAGATTATTAAAAATAATAAAGAATGAGTGCTCTCTGTTTCCTTCACTATACATAATGGCACGTGCCAGTGCTGCCCTCTTTCACCATTGATTTTCATGCTTACTCTAGAACCCTTTCTAAGATATGTTAGAGCTAACCCTGACATTACAGGAATTCCCATTTGGAATGCCTCTCATAAAGTGGCAGCATATGCAGATGACCTATTGTTTTTTATATCAAATCCTTTGACCTCCTTACCGAATTTAATAAGAGAATTCAAAATGTACGCATCCCTGTCTAATTTTAAAATAAACTTCGACAAATCCGAAGTGCTTAACATTAATCTACTACCGAAGTTGAAAGGTGGCAAAGGTCTCCCAGACATTAAATGCTATCACACAGCTGTACATATGTCCAGATTGGTTGACTGGTGTAGGAATGGTACACACAAAGCCTGGGTACAAATTGAACAAAGCTTCAGCCTCTTTCCGCTGGATAGACTCCCTTGGGTAATGGCATCGACTCCCTCCCCACTGTTGGCATACCCAACCATTGGGACCACACTTTTGGGTTTGTAACTTTTTACCTTTGCGCTCCTCAATTCTCCCACCCTGTTCACCGCTTACACCTATTTAGGTCACCCCAATTTTCTGACTGCCAAATCTAACAAAACGTTCGCATTGTTGATCGAGCCGAAGATTAAGCAGAGGCTATGGTGTAGATGATGCTTGGTGACTTTCGTCTTGGTGAACGCCCGTCTGGTGTGGAGATGCTTCAATCACAACACTATGGGTGTGCAGATGCATGTGCGCCCCTGTCCTTTGGGTGAGCTTTAGCGTCTTGCGGGGGGGGGGGGATACACGATCCGCTCGCCTGGGGTTGGTCCAGGCTTGAGAATGCCTGTCTCACACTCACATGAGTTCGCCACTATGTGCAATCATTGCCCCCTAGGTCTTGCTTTAATCGATCTAAGGCGCATTTTGAATCTCTATGCTCAAGCCAGGGGCCATTTACACATGCTTTATCCCTGCTCTATTCCTTCCTAGTTCTGTCCAGGATCAGGGCCTGCCTGCTTTTATCTCACAATGGGAAAGGGAATTAAATCTTACTTATTCAGATCATCAGATCACAAAAATAATCCAGTTTACCCACAGCACCTCCATCAGTACTAAGTTTCAAGAGGCCAACTATAAAATATTGTCAAGATGAAACCCGGTCAGACTTGATGTAATGTTCCCAGGGAGTGGCACGGACTGTTGGAGATGCAGGAGGGAACATGGCACTCTTACACATATCTTTTGGGATTGTGAGGCTATCCGCCCTTTTTGGTATGCAGTAGAAAACATTATTCAGCTGGTCTTGGTCGCTAATATTAAACTATTCCTAACACCTGCTTTGATCCTCATGCATCACTGTGAGGTTCCCATGAACACATATAAAAACTCCCTTCTCAAGTTCCTCAAAATTACAGCTAGAACTTGCATACCGGGTGTTATAGGGGAAAACCACTCCGCCATCTATCTCGCAATTTCTCAGAGGGGTTAACAAATTGATGTATATGGAGGATTTGAAGTCCTCTATATGAGGCTCTCATTCTGAATTCCGGTCCACATGGCTGGCCTGGATGGAATTTCAACAATGTGAGCAGTATTGAGTCCTACTTGGTGGTGATTCACCCTCGGACTACGTTTCATCTGAGTTGATCGTGGATGGTGGTTAGCCTGAGGAGACATGGCCTTTCCCTTGATTTCCTTTCTCCCCATTCCTTACTATCCTCTTCACCCCCTTTCTCATCTGGTTTGTGATCTCTCTCTTCTCCCTTCCTCACCCCCTCCCCCCACCTCCCCCTTATGTCCTTCCTATTTACCTCTCCATTGACCTCTAGTTTTCCAAGATGTCTTCTGTCTTTTCTGCTTTTCATTCTCTCAGTTTCTCTCTTACTCTGAAACTTTTCAGTTTGGGTAATTAAAACTATTTCAGGTTTGACAATTGCTCCATTTAAGGTGGCTTTTCTACTTTTGACAAAAAAACTCACCAAAAATTGCCAGGTAAATACCCATTGCACCTAGCAGCAGGCTGCCAGCTCCTCTGAGAGGCAACACAGGTGTCTGTATACCGATGCTCAATCACCTACAGCCCACAGATGGGGGCAGTTGAGGCATCAGCGTCCGGCCATGCTGTCATGGAGGTGACTGGTGGCATTTATAGACACAAGGTTACCATAGGGTTCTGCCACTCAGGTGCATGTGAAGCATGATGTCAGAGCAGCCTATTGGTCACGCCCTGCTTTTAGATCAGGTGGGCTGCTCCACGCTAATTATATGCCTCACAGATGACAGACGCCCCCAGTGGGCCCAACCTCAAACTGCAGATATAAAAAGGAGCTGGCAGCCTGCTGCTAGCTGCAATGGGTATTTACCTGGCAAGTTTTGGTGAATTTTTGGTGAGTTTTTTTTTTATTCTCTGATTTTATGTCCTATTTCAGTGAATGCATTTCTACTTTTACAGGATCTTGGCATATTCCCTTAAGGGTACCGTCACACGTGGCGATCTCCCGGGCGATTCCATAGGCGATGCACGTGCACGCGCACGTATTTGCGTGTCGCCTAAGGTCGCCGTCACTCATTTACATTAGGCGACGCTCGGGTGACAAGGCCCAGGGGCGATCAAGTTGCTGGTCGCCACTTCCACGTCACACTGAGCCACCATATTGGCAATGTGGGCGTAAATTTGAGCCGCATCTCGGAGATAGGTGTCAACATAATGTTGTGTGACGCCTTGAAGACGTGTGATTGGTCATTATTTTAATGTCCTTCCTTGTTCGCCACACCACAATAGACAACTCTCGTGTAATGTGTCGCGGATTATTGCTATATCATTGGCGTGCAAGAAGGCAAAGAACGACGCTCGTGTGACGTTTTAAATTGTACAGTCAATATGTACAGCGCTTTTGTTAAGTGTGTTGTGCTATTGCGTTGTCTAATAAAATCACTCTTGCTTTCTTGGTCTGGATAATATTGCAGCTTGAAAGTATGTGTGTGCACAGATATTTGTGTGTTTGCAGTTATGGGATGTATAGATCACCTATCATTTCCTTCTCCATGCAGACTAAGGCTACGTTCACACACTGCGTATTTTTGCGCAGCTGCGCTTTTTTACGCGCATATTTTGTGAAATACGCAGCTCCTTTCACACACTGCGTTTTTTTCTGCATTTTTCTCTGCGCTTTTTCAGAGCCCATTTATCATGTGGGCAATGGAAAAACGCAGAGAAAAACTGCAGAAAGAATTGACATGGTGATTCTTTTTATGCGCGTGTTTTTGCAGTGAAAACGCGCGCGTAAAAAAAATATCACAAATACGCAGTGTGTGAATGGATTGTGTCAAAACCCATAGGTTTGGCTGGGCTGCTTATCCAGAATTGCGTTTTCACTGCAAAAAGCGCGAGTAAAAAAACACAGCAAAAAAAGCAGGTAAATACAGAAAACGCAGCAAAAAACGCAGAGAAGCAGCAAAATACGCAATGTGTGAACGTAGCCTTAATTTGGGATGTAATGACATTTGTGTTTCTGTTAAAGCACACATTTGTGGCACATCTCTCTGCACTTTTGAACACAGCGCAAACACAGAGGCGACATCAATTCGCTACTGTACGTATGTACGCTCTGGGTAATACACCTTTGGACGCACACATCATCAAATATGGCGCCGAGGAACAAGACAACCAATCGTAACTCTCGAGCTGCCACCAATCCACACAGACCGGCAGAGGTAGTAAATACGCCCTGAAACGCCTACAGGAATAGTATAGGCGATGTGTGCTGTCGCCTTTGACATCGCTCATGAGATGTTACACAGGGCGATCAGCACACATCGCCCAAGAATGGTCGCCTGGTCTCACAGCACTGATGTGAAACCAGGCGACAAATCAGACGTGTCGCCGTCGCCCCAGGCCTATGGAATCGCTCGGGAGATCGCCACGTGTGACGGTACCTTAAGAGATTTGTGCAACTATCTTACTGCATGGAGCATGTGTTCTCTGTAAACCTGTTTCGATTTTTTTATTGTTGTTCAAACTGCTTAAAATTCTAAATAATGAATTATACGTATATAAAAAAATAATAATAAAAAATGAATACTTACAATCCGGCGAGTGTTTGGGGAGCTAGGAGCTGGCACAACTGCAGGTATCGACCTGCAAGGACCTTGCGTGATGTCATCGGGCGCTGTGATTGGCAGCTCGCAGTCATGTGATATGCGTGTCATATGCCGTCACATATCACATGACCACGAGCGACCAATCACAGCACCCGATGACATCATGCAAGGTCCTTGCAGCTCGTAACCTGCGGTTGACTCGGCTCCCGGTAACCAGAACAGCTTCGGACGGGTAAGTATTTAATTTTTATTATTTTTAACACATTTGCTTAACTTTAATTTGGGTTTTGCATTGTATATAAATACATTGCAAAACTAAAATGGGGTGGTCACACATGTCACAGAGGGGAGGAGGAACAGGATTCTTCCTCCCCTCTGTGACATCAGATCCTGCAGCGCCGACCCCTATGAGAGAAAGCGCGGGCGCAGGTGCGTAAAGAATTAACATGTCTTTCTCCCATAAAAGCGCTGCATATTTTTACGCTGTGTCTGTACGGCAAAGTGAACTTCCCATTCGCTTTGCCGGCAGACATGAGGCACTTTGCGCATTTTTGAAACGTGCGCACAAAAAAGCGCTCAGAAATGCGCAATGTGTGAATGTAGCCTAAGGTTCATGATCTTAGTCTCTGCCACCTAGACCCTGTCAGCTTCATCACAGATCAACCCTAATGCGCCAAAAAAATGCTCTGGAGCAAGTAGAGGCACTGAAAATGGCCAAGTCTGAGGACCACTTCAAAACTTTGACATAATTATCCTCACCCACTGGGACTCATTCACTGATGACTGGGGGTGCAAGCTAAAAAATAGTTTACAGCTGTCCCTGAAAATTCTAAACTGGTTTTTCTCCCCTGAGAATTTATCAGAAAGTGCCACTACAGATTTTGGGGAGCTGAATAGTACATCGGACGGTCCAGTAGTCATGACTGCAGTCAGAAGTGGAAGATTTTGAGAGGGTTTTCAAAGCATTAGAAAACTGTAATTGGGTCTGTGAGCATTCTAACTTCTGAAGTTGTAGATTCTGGCCAGGAGTATTTGCAGCCATTTGACCACCATTTCCAGCTCTGACACCAGAGAATCCTCACATAAAGTAACCAGACTATTCATTTTAGACTAGACAACTCCTTTAAGTAGTGGCAGGCTTTCTGGTCTTTCCAAAAGGGAAAGCAAAATTAGGCCATGTTCACACACATGCGTTTTTTTGACCATCTCTGCGTTTTTTGGTGTGTTAAAAAAAAAGCAGGTGCGTTAACGAGGGTACATTTGAGTGTACATGCGTTTTTCACTTCCACCTGCATTTTTTTCCCCCAGTCCAAAAAACACTGCATGCAGTGTTTTTTGGGTGCTGGAAAAAAACGCAGGGGTGGTTTTCCAAAAACGCATGCGTTTTTTTTAACATGGGGCCTATGGGAAACGCATGCGTTTTTAAATGGCACATTTATGCACCTGCGTTTAACGCATTGCGTTTTTTGCATGCGTTTTTGGGCAAAAAATGACTAAGTCCAAAAGGATGAAAATCCTTTCAGACACACAAGGGACATTTTTTAGCACTCTTAAAAAAACGCATGTGGTTTTAGGAGTGCTAAAAAAACGCAAATTGTGTGTGAACAATGCCTTAGAGTAACTATTTCCTCTGCAACCCCTCCTGAACTTTTTTAGTTAAAGGACTAAAGGGGCCGTCACACGCTACGATTTTGTGAGTGAACTCACCTACGATCTCAGGGGTGCGCGCTCATAGACAACATCGTTGGTGAGGTGTCACACGTATAGATATTGTTCACGCCGTAGCAACGATGTTGTGTGCAGGTATCGTTCACACAACCCAGCAAACGATGCTTGTCAATGTTGTGAATAGGCAAAATCGCTAAGGAGATCATTATCACGTTGTCACACAGAACGATGCAAGGAGAATGCATCGTCTGATTTGGGGTCTGGATCTCAAATCTGCGATGAACGATCATACCACTTATCGCTTGTAATATCGTGTCACACGCAACGACATCATTAGAGCGACTGAAAACCCGTGTCCTTTCGCGTTATCGTTACTGATATTGTAGTGTGTGACGGCCCCTTATGGCAGTAACTGAAATCCTTTTATATAAAAGCCAAGTGTACCCTGCAGAATTAAATGTCTGTTTTAGTTTATATTTGATTTTATACCTCTCTATAAACTGACAGCAGCTTTACCCTCCTTCAAAAGGGCACTGCTTGAAGTCTGAGACTCCTGTTCTAAGTCATGACAAGTCAGGATCATGTTGTGGTAACTTTTCTCTGTTCACACATTGTGCAGGATTGCTATAAATGTCAAGACAGCTTCTAGTGCAAAGGTTAAATATTTGGAGACATGAAAAGCATACTGTGTTGATTATGATACCTATTGATTGTCCACTTGACTATAAAGAAGTAGAATAGTAGAAATCAATATCCCTTTGTATCTCCAAGACTAGAAGAGATGCCAGAGATGCCACTGTTCAATATAACCTTCACGTTACACATGACCTGTTTACGTCTGAGATGCAATGTTAATCTCTTTAGATTCTTGACAGAGGAAGAGCTATGAACAGACGGCGTTCTGGTTTCATATATACTGCATGAAATTGCATTTTCTTTCAGAAAAACTATTCTTAAAAAAAATACAACCCTCTTCTCTCATATAATTAATTTGAATACTTCACAAGCAGCAGTTACCTACCTGTGCTAAACGCTTCTATCTACGGTATATACAGGAAAGGACAGATGATAAAGATGTACACTGTGTTCAGTATTATTAGGCAAGTTGTATTGCACAGGATTATTTTTATTATTGATCAACAACTATGTTCTCAATCAACCCAAAAGACCGAAATGTCAAAGCTTAATATTTTTGGAAGTTGAAGTGTTTTTTTTTTTAGATTTGGCTATCTTAAGGTGCCGTCACACACGCAATCTGTCTGGAAATCTGAAAGGCGATGTGTCGCCCCGTGCAAGCGGCGTGAAATTGACTCATGGTTGCGGCGTGTGATTGGGAGATTTCGCGGCGATAAATCGCCCATCGGCCGTTGCCTGATTCCTGAACAGTGCTCAGTAATCAGGCGCAATCGTTAAGGCGATATTTTCGTGTTGTGTCGTGTGACAGGGCGATAGTGATGGAAAGAGCATTGTCTATGATTTCCCGTAGGCGTGCCTCAGCGTGCTGTAGTCCGCGCCCCGTCTGAGATGATTGGTGTGGGCTACTGTGTTCCCATTGGCTGTCAGTTGACACCGCTCCTGTGTGACACTTTGGCGCCTCGAAAGTGTGTTGCAGGAGCCACAATTGACGACACAAGCATGTATTTGTGACAAACTCCGGTAGACAATGGCGTCATGTATTAGTCAGCCTTCCAGAGCAGGCTGACCAATCGTAACGCTGTTGTGTTGTCCAATAAGCGTGTATGGGGCGCGGTGTTAACCACTGTGGCACGCTTATGTCCTCGCTGCCCTGAACATGTACGCCCACATTGCCTTTGAGATTGCGGCGTGTGAAGCGGCGATGGAATGAGGCAAGATTGGTTCCACTGTAGGTGAGGCAATTTCCGGAGCGACACATCGTCTTAGCTTCAGGGCGAAATTGCGGCGTGTGATGCCGCCATCAGCGATCTGAGGCGACCACGAAAAACGTGAGCGCGCACGTTAGATAGCCACATATCACCAGCCGAGATTGCGGCGTGTGACAGTACGTTTAGGTGGATACAGTTGTGGCCAAAAGTATTGACACCCCTGTAATTCTGTCAGATAATACTCAGTTTCTTCCTGAAAATGATTGCAAACACAAATTCTTTGATATTATTATCTTCATTTAATTTGTCGTCAATGAAAAACACAAAAAGAATTGTCCTAAGGCCAAATTGGAAATAATTCCACACCAAACAGTTGGACAAAAGTATTGGCACTGTTAGAAAAATCATGTGATGCTTCTCTAATTTGTGTAATTAACAGCACCTGTAACTTACCTGTGGCACCTAACAGGTGTTGGCAATAACTAAACCACACTTGCAGCCAGTTGACATGGATTAAAGTTGACTCAACCTCTGTCCGGTGTCCTTGTGTGTACCACATTGGTCTTCTGATCTCACCGCAAGCTCAAAGAACTGTCTGAGGACTTGAGAAACCAAATTGTGAGGAAGCATGAGCAATCTCAAGGCTACAAGTCCATCTCCAAAGACCTGAATGTTCCTGTGTCTACCGTGTGCAGTGTCATCAAGACGTTTAAAGCCCATGGCACTGTGGCTAACCTCCCTAGATGCGGACGGAAAAGAAAATTGACAAGAGATTTCAACGCAAGATTGTGCGGATGGTAGATAAAAGAACCTCGACTAACATTCAAACAAGTTCAAGCTGCCCTGCAGTCCGAGGGTACAACAGTGTCCACCTGTACTATCCGTCGGCATCTGAATGAAAAGGGACTGTATGGTAGGATACCCAGAAAGACCCCTCTTCTTACCCCGAGACATAAAAAGCCAGGTTGGAGTTTGCCAAAACTTACCTGAGAAAGCCTACAACGTTTTGGAAGAAGGTTCTCTGGACAGATGAGACAAAAGTAGAGCTTTTTGGGCAAAGGCATCAACATAGAGTTTACAGGAGAAAAAAAGAGGCATTCAAAGAAAAGAACACGGTCCCTACAGTCAAACATGGCGGAGGTTCCCTGATGTTTTGGGGTACTTTGCTGCCTCTGGCACTGGACTGCTTGACTGTGTGCATGGCATTATGAAGTCTGAAGACTACCAACAAATTTTGCAGCAAAATGTAGGGCCCAGTGTGAGAAAGCTGGGTCTCCCTCAGAGGTCATGGGTCTTCCAGCAGGACAATGACCCAAAACACTCTTCAAAAAGCACTAGAAAATTGTTTGAGAGAAAACACTGGAGACTTTTAAGGTGGCCCAGCAATGAGTCCAGACCTGAATCCCATAGAACACCTGCGAGAAATATAAAAATGGCAGTTTGGAGAAGGCACCCTTCAAATATCAGGGACCTGGAGCAGTTTGCCAAAGAAGAATGGTCTAAAATTGGGCAATCAAGTATTAGGCTGAGGGTGCCAATACTTTTGTCTGGCCCATTTTTGGAGTTTTAGTGTGAAAAGATCAATGTTTTGCTTTTTGCTTCATTCTCTTTTGTGTTTTTTCATTGAAGACAAAGTAAATGAAGATAACAATACCAAAGAATTTGTGATTGCAATCATTTTCAGGAAGAAACTGAGTATTATCTGACAGAATTGCAGGGGTGTCAATACTTTTGGCCACAACTGTATCTGTGCAGGTAACTATTAAGGTACCGTCACACGCAGCAATATTGCTTGCAATTTCACTCCCAATTTGCTGGTTGCAGTGAAGTCATGGACACATTGTTCCATTTCTACACTGCAACAAAATACAACAATGTGTCTATGATTTCACTGCAACCAGCAAATTGCCATTGAAATGGCAAGCAATATTGCCACGTGTGACGGTACCTTCACTGTGCAGAATTATTAGGCAACTTAATAAAAACCAAAGATATTCTCATCTCACAGGTAAACCAATATAAACCAGTAAGTGACCTGTGGAAAACATGTTACCTGTAGCTGCGTGTAAAGGGGCCATGATGTATACAAGTGTTTTGTTAATGTTTTTTTGTACCAGAAAATTCAGTTTGCAGAGTAGTTATTCTCTCAGAATTGAGGTGTCACCAGAGCATAATGACTATGATATGTAAAAAATAGTAAAAATCTTTATACTTAACTGAAACCTCACCTCTCCAGACCCTCCGCTCTTCAATTCCTCCTATCCAGTCTTCGTTGCATCTTCTAATAGGTGACGGCAGTGCTGAAATCCACAGGGCTTGGTCGATTGGCTGAGGCTTCCAGGTTTGCTAGAGCAAGGAGGACTTTACGCATGTCACGGTGCATACTGTGATATCATGGTTCAGAACCCTCAAACCTAAACCTACTAACTGTGGCCATTAGGATTTAAGCACTGCCGACTCTGATCCAAAGATGCGACAAGGACTGGACAGGTGGTGGTGAGTAGTAAAGGAAGTGAACAGGTTCATAGTTTCTTAGTTTTTAAGGTTGAAGGTAGACTTTAATGTCATCTAGTTCAACCCTCATGGCACCTTTACACGCCGCTACAGGATGGTGGAAACAACCGGGTAGATGAGACAAATGTATCTTGCACCGCCAAATCAACCCGCGGTCGCGGCGTGTAAAGACGGTTGTTTCCACCCGTCACTTGAGGCACCTGTTTCAGAGCAGAGCTCAAAAACAGGTTGATTTCAAGGCGATTGTTACGGCCTGTATCGGCGTGTAAATAAGGAACAGGAGGGTTGTTTCGACACCTTGCTATCTACCTGGGGCGTGACACAGGCTCCGGGATACCGCGCCCCATCAGCGATCATTGGTGGAAGCTCCTGCGTTACGATTGGTAGACGCTGCATAGGGCGGCATATTTAAGGAGCTGACCAGTCACACTACACAATTGCTTGAGCGTCATGTATTAGTCAGCCTCCTGCGCTGGCTGTCCAATCATGATGCTATTGCTTTGTCCTATCAGTGTATGGAATTCTCATAATCCACAATTGTGGCACGCCTATGTGTTGACCCTGCTGCCTTTGTTCCGCCCATATTACCTTGTTATAGCGGCGTGTAAATGAGGTAAGGTGAGCTATAGAAGGTAACTTGTGGCACCCGGTGGTGTATCCAGAGATAGATGTAACCTACTGTAGCGCACCTTGTTGCGGCGTGTAAAGGTGATGCGGGTACCGTTTTCAACCGTTTGTGCGTGCTCGTGCACGTGAAGCACCCGGCTGTTTCCAGCATCCTGTATCGGCGTGTAAAGGTACCTATAGCCTAACATGTTGATACAGAGAAAGGCAAAAAAACGCATTTGTCAAAAACTAAGCTCCACATTGGCTGGGGTCACATTGCCTTTATGTGTAGATTTTAATGGCCTGCACTTAATACTTAGCAGATTTTCCAGAAGCACATAAGCGTTAAGGCTATGCACTTCGGGAGAATGCTGCCCTTGGTAACCCGATGTGTTCCATGGTTACCAACCACACACAAAGCTCCTCGGAGTGTGCTTTTGCTGAGCGCACAAAAAACGTTGACTGCAACATTATTTTTGAACCATTCCATTGTAGATTTTGCTTTATGTTTGGGATCATTGTCTTGTTGGAAGATAAATCTCCGTCCCAGTCTCAGTGTTACATATTGACTGCCTTGTAGTATGGAAGTGCTGCTGCTGTAGGTTTAAATGAAGCCTTTTTTTTACTCTGCTCAGTGTGAGTAGATGAGGCTAATGAGCGGAGCATGTAGTAGTAGGTGTGTGTGTAAATGCTTAGGTATATTGAGTGGCGTGTCTGGGCTGGTTGCTCCCCACCCCTCAGCGTTAAATGGATCAGCTCACATCCACCTGTTGTCGCTGATTCAGTTCACTTCTGGACTGTGACCTATCGTGAGCAGAAGCTGATCCTGAGCTGCTGTAATATTCTCCATTAGAAGTTGCTGGGTGGGTGGAGGTATGAGCTTATGCCTAGGGCTTTTTAGGAATCATGGATTTAGTTCGGTGGCTCGAACCGCCTCACCTTCAGAGGTACCTTAGAGATCAGGACGAGCCAGGGACCCTAGTATCAGGGCCAGAGTAGGCTCCCCTGACCCCCTACATCCTGCTCCTTGCTGCCCTGGCCTCTACAACGTGTCACTCAGGTCTTTTGCAGACTCCAACAGGTTGTCTTCCAGAATGGTCCTGTATTTGGCTCCATCTGTCTTTCCATCAATTTTAACCATCTTCCCTGTCCCTGCTGAAGAAAAGCAGGACAAAACCATGATGCTGCTACCACCATCTTTGACAGTGGGGATGGTGTTTTAAAGGTGATGTGCTGTGTTGCTTTTACACCAAGCATATAGTTTTGCATTGTGGCCAAAATGTTCGATTTTGGTTTCATCTAACCAAAGCACCTTATTCCACATGTTTAGTGTGTCTCCCAGGTGGCTTGTGGCAAACTTCAAACAAAGCTTTTTATGGATATCTTTGAGAAATGGCTTTCTTACCACTCTTCCTTAAAGGCCAGATTTGTGCAGTGTACAACTGATTGTTTGCCTATGGACAGACTCTCCCACCTCCGCTGTAGATCTCTGTAGTTCATCCAGAATGATCATAGGCTTTTTGGATGCATCTCTGATCAGTCTTCTCCTTGTTTGAGATGAAAGTTTAGAGGTACAGCAAGGTCTTGGTAGATTTGCAATGGTCTGATACTTCTTTCATTTCAGTATGATTGCTTGCACAGTGCTCCTTGAGATGTTTAAAACTTGGGAAATCTTTTTGTATCCAAAGCTGTCTTTAAGCTTCGCCATGACAGTATCTTGGACCTGCCTGGTGTGTTCCTTGGTCTTCATGATGCTCTCTGCACATGAAACATAACCCTGAGACTATCACAGAGCAGGTGCATTTATACTGAGACTTGATTACACACAGGTGGATTCTATTTATCATTACCAGTCATTTAGTAGAACATTGGATCATTCAGAGATTCTCACTGAACTTCTGAATAGAGATGAGCCACCACCATAGTGTTCGAAGTCGATTCGATTCGTCAAATCGGTGGGGTGTTCGACGAATGTTCATCGAATGGTCAACGAACACCGTCGAACACCCCGGAACACTGAATAAACAGCTATGTGGGGCTGTTTTACTTCCGCAATGTATATACATACATTGCGGAAGTGAAATTAAGTAAAATAAAGTGTTAAAAATAAAAAAAAATGTTTGCTCACCTGTCCGCGGTCCACCGATGTCTCCGGCAAGGTCCTGTTGCAGATAGGACCTGTGGTGACTTCATGTTATCGCTGGAACTCCGGTCATGTGACCGGAGTTCCCGCGATAACAAGACATCACCACAGGTCCTATCAGCAAGAGGACCTTGCCGGTAAGGTTAAAATAGACATTTTTATATTTTGGACACTTTCTTTTACTTAAAAAAAGTGTCCAAAACATAAAAATGTCTAAGTAAAAGAAAGTGTCCAAAATATAAAAATGTCTATTTTAACCTTACCGGCAAGGTCCTCTTGCTGATAGGACCTGTGGTGACGTCATGTTATCGCGGGAACTCCGGGCACATGACCCGGAGTTAAAAACCGGATTCGAACCGGATTGTACCAGTCCGGTGCAATCCGGCGCCCCATAACTCTATGGGGCTTTATGGTCCTGGATTGCTCGGGACAAGTTTTCAATCTGGTTTTCTATTTTTGACCTTCCTGCCTGGATTTTCAAATGAACAGCTGACTCAGTGCTGGCAGGGTTCATGTGAGTTCATGCTTGCCTGCATGAACTCACATGAACTTTCCCATGCCAGGGTGCACAACTCTGCTACATCTCTGGTAGAGGTTCTCTACCAGAGATGTAGCAGAGCTAAAGAAGAGCACTGGATTGGACTACGTCGGACGGAAGAGGATTTTTTTTAAATAAAGATGGAGTCCCTAAGTGTCTATTTGGTTTTTTTTTCAAAAAAAAAAAATATTTTTTTCTCTGTGTTGTGTTTTTATTTAAACAATTTAATAGAAATTCATGGTGGTCATGTCTAATATTGGCGTGACCCCATGAATTTCGGGCTTAGGGCCAGCTGATAACAAAAAGCTGGCCCTAACCCCTTTATTACCCAGTGAGCCACGGCACCAGGGCCCTGGAAGAATTGGGTTCAGCGCCAGAACATGGCGCTTCAATGAACGCGCCATTTTCTGGGTCGGCTGCGGGCTGCCATTTGCAGCGGGAGGTGCCCAGAAGGCTTGGGCCTCCCTGCACTGCAGATTCCAGCCCCCAGATTCCAGTAAAAAAAAATGCGTGGGGCTCCGCGCTGTTTCTATGTCCAACCAGGTACAGCTAGGCAGCTGGGGGCTAAAATCCGCAGCGCAGGGAGGCCCAAGCCTTCTGGGCACCCCCCGCTGCGAATGGCAGCCCGCAGCCGCCCCAGAAAATGGCGCGTTCATTGAAGCGCCATATTCTGGTGCTGAACCCAACTCTTCCAGGACCCCGGTGCGGTGGCTCACTGGGTAATAAAGGGGTTAGGGCCAGCTTTGCATTATCATGTGACCGGAGTTCCCGCGATAACATGACGTCACCACAGGTCCTATCTGCAACAAGACCTTGCCGGAGGCACCGGTGGACCACGGACAGGTGAGCATACATTTTTTTTTTTTAACACTTTATTTTACTTCACAGCTGTTTATTTTGGCTGAAAATGCACCACATGCGGCTTTTTGAACCAAAATTGAACAGCTTCTCGAACTGCCGAATTTGAAGCTAATTGTTCTAATCCGACGAATGATTCGAACATCACCCAAAACAGGTTGAATTTGAGATTGGCGAGCATTTTGAATCGAACATCGGTCATCTCTACTTCTGAACTTCTGGAGTGAGTTTGCTGCACTAAAAAGGGGCTGAATAATATTGCACACCCCACTTTTTAGTTTTTTATTTGTTAAAAAAGTTTTAAAATACCCAATAAATTTCATTCCACTTCACGATTGTGTCCCACTTGTTGTTGATTCTTCACCAAAAAATTTGAATTTATATGTTTATGTTTGAAGCTTGAAATGTGGCAAAACGTTGAAAAGTTTAATTGGGCCAAATACTTTCACAAGGCACTGTACATAACAATGGGGAACAAGAAAATTGGTGTCTGAGAGAGAAGGAACCGATGCAGTTGAGATGGTGGACAGTATTCGATGAGACCGGCTATGCCCCATTTTAGCAGAGTATGTCAGTTCATGAATGTAGTAGTAAAATTGTTGTTTTTTTGCCTCTACTTAATTTTTTTCTACAAACTTGGCAAATAACGTGAGTTGGGTCATCCTTTGCATTGTCAAAAATGGCCTAAGTTAGGCAAGCCTTGCTGCCACTGAGAACCGCAGATGCACGACCACTGCTATCCAGAGCCACAGTTGTGGCTGAGGATGCAGGGCTTGTCATGCTTGCAACCCTTAATTTCTCTGCAGGAGGGCGCAACCTAACCTCCCCGTCTTCCTCCTCTGCTGAACTACTCAGCTACGTGAATCTGGGTTGATTCCAAGCAGGATCTCAAATCACATCAACATCCTCTCTGTTGTCCAAGTCCTCACACTGAGATCACCCTCCTCCTCTTCCTGCCCTGAATGCACAGTACAGTGTGGGTGCTCCTCAAGTATCTGAGTCTCATCATCATCATTACCTCCACCCCCCGGGGGTTAACGTCTGGTGATGAGGGTCTCGATTCTGCTCAGACCTTGCTTCGTCTACTCCTGAATCCAACCTCAAAAGATTTTGGGTACCGGTGCAGATGCTTTTCTCCTCTTGTGTCAGTGAATCTTTTGAGCAGACATCTAATGCCCATGAAATAGAATGTGTGAACATCTCTGCAAAGCCACCCATTTGTGTTTCCCCATAGTCAGTTGTTAAAACGGGGGAAACATAGGTAATTGGGACTCTACCTCTGAGGACTGTACTGTGATGTTGAGGTGGAGGATGAGGAGTAGAAGCCTCCTGGTGCAGTGCTTGCCATTACTTGTAGCAAACGTTTTTTCTGAGTATCATCCACAATTCGTAACATTCTGCTGCTGCCAGAGAAAGAGACTGGAGTAAACTGTTCAGTAACAGAAAAAGAGAGAAGACCTTCTGCACTCAGAACCTATGAAAACATCGTCAGAAGAGGTAAGATTTATATCAATGTACAACTGCAGGTGTAAAGAGGTCAGAGATGTGATGGATAAATCCTGGCATATACTCCGTGCTGACCAAACATGAGTAAAATACATCAGAGAGAAACCGGCTGTGACTTACAGAAGATCCAACAATTTGAGGGATCTTTTGACACATAGCATCTATGAGGCACCTAAACTGGCAGAGCGATTTGGTGTAAGAGGCCCGAAATGGGGATTTTTTCCCTGTAGAGACTGCATAGCTTGTCCAAATATGTTTAAGATGTTTCTTTTTTCATCAGCAGACCGTAAAATGCAGAATAAGATCACGAGACACATCACATGTAACACCACACATGTAGTGTACTACGCTACATGTACAGTTAGGGCCAGAAATATTTGGACAGTGACACAATTTTCGCGAGTTGGGCTCTGCATGCCACCACATTGGATTTGAAATGAAACCTCTACAACAGAATTCAAGTGCAGATTGTAACGTTTAATTTGAAGGGTTGAACAAAAATATCTGATAGAAAATGTAGGAATTGTACACATTTCTTAACAAACACTCCACATTTTAGGAGGTCAAAAGTAATTGGACAAATAAACATAACCCAAACAAAATATTTTTATTTTCAATATTTTGTTGCGAATCCTTTGGAGGCAATCACTGCCTTAAGTCTGGAACCCATGGACATCACCAAACGCTGGGTTTCCTCCTTCTTAATGTTTTGCCAGGCCTTTACAGCCGCAGCCTTCAGGTCTTGCTTGTTTGTGGGTCTTTCCGTCTTAAGTCTGGATTTGAGCAAGTGAAATGCATGCTCAATTGGGTTAAGATCTGGTGATTGACTTGGCCATTGCAGGATGTTCCACTTTTTTGCACTCATGAACTCCTGGGTAGCTTTGGCTGTATGATTGGGGTCATTGTCCATCTGTACTATGAAGCGCCGTCCAATCAACTTTGCAGCATTTGGCTGAATCTGGGCTGAAAGTATATCCCGGTACACTTCAGAATTCATCCGGCTACTCTTGTCTGCTGTTATGTCATCAATAAACACAAGTGACCCAGTGCCATTGAAAGCCATGCATGCCCATGCCATCACGTTGCCTCCACCATGTTTTACAGAGGATGTGGTGTGCCTTGGATCATGTGCCGTTCCCTTTCTTCTCCAAACTTTTTTCTTCCCATCATTCTGGTACAGGTTGATCTTTGTCTCATCTGTCCATAGAATACTTTTCCATAACTGAGCTGGCTTCTTGAGGTGTTTTTCAGCAAATGTAACTCTGGCCTGTCTATTTTTGGAATTGATGAATGGTTTGCATCTAGATGTGAACCCTTTGTATTTACTGTCATGGAGTCTTCTCTTTACTGTTCACTTAGAGACAGATACACCTACTTCACTGAGAGTGTTCTGGACTTCAGTTGATGTTGTGAACGGGTTCTTCTTCACCAAATAAAGTATGCGGCGATCATCCACCACTGTTGTCATCCGTGGACGCCCAGGCCTTTTAGAGTTCCCAAGCTCACCAGTCAATTCCTTTTTTCTCAGAATTTACCCAACTGTTGATTTTGCTACTCCAAGCATGTCTGCTATCTCTCTGATGGATTTTTTCTTTTTTTTCAGCCTCAGGATGTTCTGCTTTACCTCAATTGAGAGTTCCTTTGACCGCATGTTGTCTGGTCACAGCAACAGCTTCCAAATGCAAAACCACACACCTGGAATCCACCCCTGACCTTTTAACTACTTCATTGATTACAGGTTAACGAGGGAGACGCCTTCAGAGTTAATTGCAGCCCTTAGAGTCCATTGTCCAATTACTTTTGGTCCCTTGAAAAAGAGGAGGCTATGCATTACAGAGCTATAATTCCTAAACCCTTTCTCCGATTTGGATGTGGAAACTCTCATATTGCAGCTGGGAGTGTGCACTTTCAGCCCATATTATATATATAATTGTATTTCTGAACATGTTTTTGTAAACAGCTAAAATAACAAAACTTGTGTCACTGTCCAAATATTTCTGGCCCTAACTGTATATGTGATAAAATATATGTAAGGCTAACAACCAGACCACTTAAGGTAGAGAGCATGTATGGGATAAAATAACGCTCGAGAAGAAAAAGATCTCTCAGTACTAAACCCAGTGGCGAGACACTTTAAATTGGAACATGCATGTAATGGGAATCTGTTGAAGGCCTTTGGAATAGACTATCCCTACTGATGAAAGAAGGGGGACATTTGAAAACAAAGCTGGCACAACTTGAGGCATGCTGGATACACAAGATTAGAAGTCTAAGGGTACCGTCACACACAGAGATATATTGTATATATTGTATGCAACTCACTGGTTGCAGTGAAATCATGGACACATTGTTCTATTTTGTTGCCGTGTACAAATGGAGCAATGTGTCCATGATTTCACTGCAACCAGTGAGTTGCATACAATATATCTCTGTGTGTGACTGTACCCTAAGACCAACTGAACTCAATGATGTTCTCAGTTGCGCACCGTTTTTATGAATTAAGGTATGCTTTTGTTGTTTTTAAGAATGTGTTCACTGATTTTATGTGTCTTTTATACATTTTAGATCTTCAAGGAAACATTGAAGAAAGCAGATGCAGTGAAGACATGGACTTTTGATTGTACAAGGACTTATATGTATAATTTTTCCAAAAATATTTTTTCACATTAAAATTCTTGTTTTTTGCCTTTTTTATCATTTATTTTATTTTCATTATAATTTTTTTGCACATTTTATTTAAGTATATAGATACCTGTAATGGGGCATATACTGTGATGGGAGCGCTATATACCAGTGATCGGGGCTATATACTGTACCTGTAATGGGGCATATACTGTGATGGGAGCGCTATATACCAGTGATCGGGGCTATATACCTGTAATGGGGCATATACTGTGATGGGAGCACTATATACCAGTGATGGGGGCTATGTACGGTACATGTGATGGGGCAATATTACAGTGATGGGGCCCATATACCAGTGATGTGGCTATATAGTGAAGGAAAGGAGAAGCAGTGTAGGGTATAGAATTACCGTACGTAGCTGGATGCTTAGGGAAAGATCAATAGAGCAGGGGAAAGATGGATTCTGAGGGAAAGTACAGGGTGCCAGGGAGGCTAGCCCTGATCTGGCACACCCCAATAAATTTGCTATGTTGGCAGATGAGGGGGGTGTGAGTTCAGGGATAGCACTGCTGCAGCAGGGCATGACCTCTGAAAGCCAGAGGAGTGTCTGCTCCAGTAAGGGGGAAAACAGGAGAGTAGGGCAGGCCAGACAGGTGCTGGTAGTGGGGGACTCAATTATTAGGGGAATAGATAGGGCAATCTGTCACAAAGACAGGGATCGTCGAACAGTGTGCTGCCTACCTGGCGCTCGAGTCCGGCACATCGCTGATCGGGTTGACAGATTACTGGGAGGGGCTGGTGAGGACCCAGCGGTCATAGTGCACATTGGCACAAATGACAAAGTTAGAGGTAGGTGGAAGGTCCTTAAAGATGATTTCAGGGAATTAGGCTGCAAGCTTAAGGCAAGGACCTCCAAGGTAGTATTCTCTGAAATACTGCCTGTACCACGTGCCACACCAGAGAGGCAACGGGAGATTAGGGAGATAAATAAGTGGCTCAGGAATTGGTGTAGGAAGGAGGGGTTTGGGTTCCTGGAGAACTGGGCCGACTTCTCTGTTGGCTACAGGTTCTATGCTAGGGACGGGCTGCACCTCAATGGGGAGGGTGCAGCTGTGCTGGGGAGAGAAAATTGCTAGAAGGTTGGAGGAGTGTTTAAACTAGGGATTGGGGGGGAGGGTATTCATTGTATAGGAGGGGAAGATAGTGTAAACAGTAACCTGGGCACAAGTAATAAAATTGGGGGTGGCATGGGGTGTGTGGTTAGAACAGTCAATCTAGTAGGAAGGAATAGAGGTAAAGAGAGATGCATAAAGTGCATGTTCACTAATGCCAGAAGCCTCACCAACAAAATGGAGGAATTAGAATTGATTTTGTTGGAAAATAATTATGACATGGTGGGGATTTCGGAGACTTGGCTGGACGAGAGCCATGACTGGGCTGTTAATTTACAGGGCTATTGTCTGTTCAGAAATGACCGTACAAATAGGCGAGGAGGAGGTGTATGTTTATACGTAAAATCATCCTTAAAACCCATCCTGCGTGATAATATAGGTGAATCTAATGGAAATGTAGAGTCTCTGTGGGTGGAGATAAGGGGAGGGGGAAAAAATAATAAATTACTGATAGGGGTTTGTTATAAGTCCCCAACAATAATGGAAGTGGAGGAGAATATCCTCATAAAGCAAATAGATGAAGCAGCGACTCAGGGAGAAGTCATTATTATGGGGGACTTCAACTACCCTGAAATACATTGGGGATCAGAAACCTGCAGTTCCAGCAAAGGTAATAAGTTTTTGAAAACTATAAGAGACAATTACCTTTCACAACTGGTTCAGGACCCAACAAGAAGGGGGGCACTGCTGGACCTAATATTAACCAACAGGCCAGACCGCATATCAAATATACGGGTTGGAGGTCACTTGGGTAATAGTGATCATAACTTAATAAGCTTTCAAGTATCCTTTACTAAGACGTGTAGTAGAGGGGCCACAAGGACACTAAACTTCAGGAAGGCAAATTTCCAACGGTTGAGAGATGATCTTAGTGCAATAAACTGGGACGATGTCCTGAGACATAAAAGTACACAACACAAATGGGAGATGTTTATTAGCATCCTGAATAGGACCTGTGCACAATATATACCCTATGGGAATAAGCATGCTAGAAATAGGAGGAAACCACTATGGCTAAATAAAGCGGTAAGAAGTGCAATATGTGACAAAAAGAAAGCATTTAGGGAATTAAAGCAAGTAGGTAGTGATGAAGCATTAAATAAATACAGAAAATTAAATAACATTTGTAAAAAGCAAATCAAGGCAGCAAAGATTGAGACAGAGAGACTCATTGCCAGAGAAAGTAAAAAGAATCCCAAAATATTTTTTAACTACATAAATAGTAAGAAACTAAAAAATGATGGTGTTGGCCCCTTTAAAAATAGTCTGGGTGAAATGGTGGATGAGGATGAGGAAAAAGCAAATATGCTAAATGACTTTTTTTCAACAGTATTTACACAAGAAAATCCCATGACAGACAATATGATCAGTGATAACAAAAATTCTCAATTAAACGTCACCTGCTTAACCCAAGAGGAAGTACGGCATCGACTAAAAATCACTAAAATTGACAAATCCCCGGGCCCAGATGGGATACACCCCAGAGTGCTGCAGGAATTAAGTACTGTCATAGATAGACCATTATTTTTAATATTTAAAGATTCCATAATAACAGGGTCTGTACCACAGGACTGGCGTATAGCAAATGTGGTGCCAATATTCAAAAAGGGGACAAAAACTGAACTTGGAAATTATAGGCCAGTAAGCTTAACCTCTACTGTGGGTAAAATCCTAGAGGGTTTTCTAAGAGATGCTATACTGGAGTATCTGAAGAAAAATAACCTCATGACCCATTATCAACATGGTTTTACGAGGGACCGTTCCTGTCAAACTAATCTAATAAGCTTCTATGAAGAAGTAAGTTCTGGACTGGACCAAGGAAATGCAGTGGATGTGGTGTATATGGACTTTTCAAAAGCTTTTGATACGGTGCCACACAAAAGGTTGATACATAAAATGAGGGCAATGGGGATAGGGGAAAATATGTGTAAGGCGGCCGTCACACAGTGAGATATCTTTAGCGATATTGTAAGCGATCACGTGCACGCGCAATCGCTTACAATATCGCTCACATCGCTGGTGAGATGTCACACAGACAGACTCACCAGCGATGTGGAGCAGCGATCTCGCTTGTTACTATGGTACACATCGGGTAACTAGGCGCCGCGCGTCGCTTAGTTACCCGACGTGTACCATAGTTACCATCTCCCAGCATAGGCGCGGTCGCTGGGAGCTCGCTCATCGTGGTGTCATACACCACGATGATGCAGATCGTTGCATCGTTCATCGCTAGATCTGAGAACCGGAGCTCAGATCAGCGATGTCACGATCAAGCGATTTACCATCGTAAATCGCTTGATTACATGCAACGATATCTTGCCCGATATCGCTTAAGCGATCAAAAAGAAGATCGCTTAAACGATATCGGGCAAGATATCGTTCCGTGTGACGGCCCGCCTTAGTGGGTTAAGAACTGGCTTAGTGATAGGAAACAAAGGGTGGTTATTAATGGAACACACTCAGAATGGGTCACAGTTAACAGTGGGGTACCACAGGGGTCAGTGTTGGGCCCGCTTCTATTTAATATATTTATTAATGACCTTGTAGGGGGCATACAGAGTAGAATCTCAATATTTGCAGATGACACTAAACTCTGCAGGGTAATCAATACAGAGGAGGACAATTTTATATTACAGGAGGATTTATGTAAACTAGAATCTTGGGCTGCTAAATGGCAAATGCGCTTTAATGGGGATAAATGTAAAGTCATGCACTTGGGCAGAGGAAACAAAAGGTATAATTATGTGCTTAATTGTAAAACACTGGGCAAAACTGTCACTGAAAAAGACCTGGGTGTATGGGTAGATGATAAACTCACATTTAGTGGCCAGTGTCAGGCAGCTGCTGCAAAGGCAAATAAAATAATGGCATGTATTAAAAGAGGCATAGATGCTCATGAGGGAACATAATTTTACCTCTATACAAGTCACTAGTGCGACCACACTTAGAATACTGTGTACAATTCTGGTCTCCAGTGTATAAGAAAGACATAGCTGAACTAGAGCGGGTCCAGAGAAGAGCGACAAAAGTTATTAGAGGACTAAGGGGTCTGCAATACCAAGACAGGTTATTAAACATGGGGTTATTTAGCTTGGAAAAACGAAGGCTTAGGGGTGATCTTATAATAATGTATAAATATATGAGGGGGCAGTACAGAGACCTTTCTAATGATCTCTTTACTCTTAGGCCTGAGACTGGGACAAGGGGGCATCCTCTACGTCTGGAGGGAAGAAGGTTTAATCATAATCACAGACGCGGATTCTTTACTGTAAGAGCAGTGAGACTATGGAACTCTCTGCCACATGATGTTGTAATGAGTGAGTCACTACTAACATTTAAGAAGGGCCTGGATGCCTTTCTTGAAAACTATAATATTACCAGTTATATATACTAGATTCTTTGGTAGGGCGTTGATCCAGGGAATTAGTCTGATTGCCGTATCTGGAGTCAGGAAGGAATTTTTTCCCCCAATGTGGAGATTAGTGTTGCCACATGGTTTTTTTTTTGCCTTCCTCTGGATCAACATGTTAGACTATGGGTTGAACTAGATGGACTTAAAGTCTTCCTTCAACCTTAAAAACTATGTTACTATGTTACTATGTTAATAGAACAGGGGACAGGATGACAGTACTGTAACTACTGTAGATGGAGAGGGAAATATGATTACTGAGGCTGTGCTGCAAAACGGTTCATTTGGCAAGACAGCAGCAAGTCCCATTCATTCTCTATGGGACTTGCAGTCCGGTTTTGCCAGATCCGGCACTTGCAGCAAGTCAGAAAAATGCAGCTAGCAGTGACATTTTTGCATCGCATTAAGTGTCGAATCCGGCAAAACCGCACTTACCGCACCTAACCGCAAGTCCCATAGAAATTGAATCTGGCAGATGCCGTGGAGTCTTTGCAGAATTATAACTCGGGCTTACAATATTTTGTTGTAGGGCTTATGGTATACCATATTTTGAGAGTGGTATGGCAATCCTTTTCTTTTTTCTATTCTCTTAGAAATGGATGCCACTACTTCTACTGGTACTTCTGTACCAAAACAAAGACGCAGGTCATATGAAGCTGCTTTCAAACTTAATGTTGTGGCAAGAGCAGAAGAAAGCAATAACTCCATAGCAAGTAGAGAATTTTGCGTTGACGAAAAACAAGTGAGGGAGTGGCGGAAAAAGAAAGCTGACTTGGAAAAGATTCCAAAGGCAAAAAAAGCTCAACGTGGTTCAACAACTACATATGGGGCTCTAGAGACTGAATTGCATAAATGGGTTATGGAGTTTTGTCAAAATGGATACTGCGTAACACGCATGGGAATTCGCTTACGTGCCCTTCAATTGTCTAAAGAGGACAGATTAAAAGCACCAGGCATTGAAAATTTTGTTGCGTCAGCAGGATGGTGTACCCGCTTCATGAATAGGTTTTCTCTACGTTTGAGGCAAAGAACAAAGATTTCCCAGAAGCTGCCAAAAGACCTTGACGACAAAGTGATGTCATTCCATTCGTTCATTATAAAGCAAAGAAAGATCCATAACTATGACCTGGGAGATATTGGAAATATGGATGAAACTCCCATGACCTTTGATCTTCCAAGCAACAGAACTGTGGCAAGTTTGGGAGAAAAAACTATTTTACTCAGAACCACAGGAAATGAGAAAAACCATTTACCGTCGTTCTGTCATGTTTGGCTAATGGAACTAAGCTGCGGCCTGTCATTATTTTTAAAAGAAAGACCTTGCCAAAAAAGGTCACATTCCCAGCACGAATTACAGTGCGCGCACATGTCAAAGGCTGGATGGATGAAGATGGAACAAAAAAATGGCTGGAAAAATTTGGAACGGACGACCGGGAGCAGCCTTAAAGAAAAAACCATCACTGCTAGTCTGGGATATGTTCAGAGCCCACACATCTGAAGACTTACATCTGTATTACAGCCTCTAGATGTGAGTTTAAACAAACCATTCAAAGACCGTGTGCGAAAGATGTGGCATGATTGGATGTCATCTGGTCAAGCCCAACTGACAAAAACTAGAAATCTGCAGAAGCCCAACATAGAACTGATAGCAAAGTGGGTTCACGATGCATGGGAAGATATTCCAGAGGACATGGTGCAACGTGCCTTCAAGAAATGTGGCATTAGTAATGCTCTAGATGGCAGTGAAGACAGCGCTTTGTATGAGGACGACAGCAGCGATGATGATGATGACTGCGAACTCAATGATAATGTCTATGCTGACAACCTCACACCAGAAGAAGTTGAAGTTCTATTTGGGAGTACAGATGATGAGGAGGAATCCAGTTTTGAAGGATTTTAACTCTTGTATTTTAGCTTGGTTCTGATTGAGCTCAGGGTTTTGCACTTTTAAAGTTTTATTGTTGACACCATATTGGTTTTGTGAGCCTCTTTTCCTCTTACAGAGTTTGTTTACTGTTTCTGTTTGAAATAAAAGTTCAAAATTTTATTCATATCTATTTTCATTTTTGAAATTTTTCAGTACCGGTAGCTGCTGCATTGTCCACCCTAGGCTTATACGCGAGTCAATAGGTTTTCCCAGTTTTGGGGGGCAATAGTGGGGGGGTCGGCTTATACACGAGTATATACGGTATTCATTTTTGCATTGTTATTTCAAAATATTTTTTAATTTCCATCCCATCTCACTGTATACAAAACTAGTATTGCACATTTCATTTTTTTATAATTTTTTCTTTTATTTTTACATAGTAACATAGTTTTACATAGTAACATAGTATTTAAGGTTGAAGGAAGACTTTAAGTCCATCTCGTTCAACCCATAGCCTAAAGGTACCTCACACAGGGAGATATCGCCAGCGATGTTGCCGGCAACTGAGGGGCGTAGCCAGGTTGCGGCGACATCGCCGGAGAGTTGCCTCGTGTGACAGGGCGATAATCAGGGAAAAACAATGTTGGGAAACCTGGCGATGTTGGTCAGGCGATCATGCCTGATCGCCCTGTGTAACGCGGCAACCTGCAATGTTGCGGGCGATTCCGCCTATCTCCAACATTGCGAGTTATCGCTCGCTGGGTTGCTGGGCAACCCAGCGAGCGATAGCCGCGGCAACTAGCCGGCGACATCGCCGGTAAGTTGCTCAGTCTGACATCTCCCCGGCGATGTTGTCAGGGATGCGCGCTCCCGCGATCGCCGGCAACATCGCCGGCGATATCTCCCTGTGTGACGGTACCTTAACATGTTTTCTTTTAATTTCATTAGTAGAATCCCAATTATATCAATATTCTTTGTATAGCATATCAACCGTATTTTATAAATAGTCACACAGCCACAACATATTCTTTCTTCACTAAAACTATTTTATTTTTATTTTTAATTTTAATTTAATTTAATTTAGTTTATTTTTAACCTTTTTTAATTTTATAATCTGTAATTATTTTCTCTTATTTAATTTATATTTTCTCTAGATATTTTTTCTATTTTGTTAAAAATAAATTCCTCTTTCTTTTTTACATTTTTCATGTTATCCATTAGTATTTTTATGTAATTTACATAATTGTCATTTAGTACTATAATTTTCTCCCCTTTTATTATCCGTTTTTTATTATTTTTAATTTTTATTTACATTTTTCTATCTCTAATAAGTAGTCTGATTTAAAATCTCAGTTTCTCTATAATTAGCAGTGGGGAGGGGGAGGGCCTGTATGTCCGGGGGGTGGCTGGCCATACTGGGAATAGGGGAGGGGGCGTGATTGTGCTAGAGTAAGTGGAAACGACCAGTTCTCCATTTACATGCACAATCACGCCCCCTAGACGTTCCCTGCCAGCCGCAAATGTGTTATATCTAGGAAACCCTGCAAAATGTCGACAACATGTACCATATATTGCAGATTGTCAACATTTTGCAGCCTAGATCTACATATGAAATATCACAAAAGCCCGGACAACCCCTTTAAAGGTGCATTATTATACACTGGGTAAAAGTGTGTGTGCAACTGTATAAAAGCACATTTAATATATGGTAATAATATATGTCTTGTACATATTGCATGCATATGCGTACATCCGATGCGTACATCCGATGCTTATATCTGGTATCCTTTTTGGTTCAGTTGTCCTTCCCTGTTAATATATTCTGTCCTATTTTTTATCTTATAGGTAGCACTTTTTAATCAAGACACATATTGTTTTACACTTATTGATATAGCACCACTGCACTTTTTTGGCACAGGTTGTTCCTATGCTAATACACCCATTCCACTCTTTTGTCTATAGCAAACACTTTAAATATAGGACCTATTTGGTTTTGCACCTTTTAATTTTCAGCACTTTTTGTACACTTAGTTTGGCACATAGTTTGTTAGTTGAACATATATTTGTCACGCATTATTGTTCACACCAACACCAGGGTGAATTTTTTACATATTTGGCACAAAATATATATGCACATATGAAATGTGTCAATCACTTGATTAAAAGTGTTTTTGATCAACAATCTTTTAAACAATAGGACCTTTTAATCTTCTCCAAATTTCCTCTTGAGAAACTAGGAAATGAGGAGGATATTTATTTTGTGTGCACTTTGTTGTAGGATAATCTTTGTTCAAGTATACTAACTTTCCATATGCTGTTTCCTTGTGAATTTTAATAAAAATTATTCCGTGCGGTTTGCTTTTAGGGACGATTTCATGGCATCTTGTCATTAATTTTAATAGCAATTTTGTATGGAAATATATGTAATAATTAATAAAGTGATTTTGTACATAATTTGGGCTGATAACTCCTTTCACCTATAAGTAATTTCACAGATGGAAAACAAGCAAAATCCAGCGTGCAGGGCAAGGTGGGGGTCAGTTACAAACCAGTGACAGTGACAAGTGTGTTTGGCCTGGGTTGGCTTTTTATTCACTTGCATTTGGACTGGCAACATGGGTGCAGACTGAAGATATACCAGGTATATTTAGCTTTGGATATTCTACTATATTTTTATGTTGGAGGCAGTAATACATAACCAAAATAAAAAAGTATAGCGTAGGACCGCCCTATTTGAGATACCTTGACACAGCAGGGTGGCTCAAAAATATTGATCAATTTTTTGCCAAATTCTCAAATTTTTATATTATAGAATTTGGAGGTAATATATGCAATTGCACAAGTTTTATTGCAAGTTTTGTCCTTGTGGTGCTGGCTCTTTTTGCTTTTTCTATATATACAGTGCTGGGCAAATTAATTGGGACTAATTTTATTATTTCTGATAAGAGTTTTATCAGTTCTTGGTGTTGTTTTCCTTTTTCTTCCACATTTCCCTTTTCATTTGGGAGAAAACGATCCAGTTTCATTGTGTGTGCGAATTATTATTGAAACGGTCGATTTTCCAACACCAACGGTGGAAGCGATTTCTCTTGCAGTCAGAATTGTACGTTCATTAAGAGTAATAATTCTAGACCTCTTCTGTTTAACATCCATTTTTACAGGCACGAATCACACTGAGAGAAAAAGTACACTAAACCACTTCTCACAGAAACAAGCTCTCAACTGAAGCTGAGGGGGCAGCTAGCTGTTATTTTCTGACTAAAACCAGTCAAACCACATTTTGTTACTCAAGGTTGTACACTCACACCTGTTCAAAGCAGTTAAAACTGGTTTGAATCACTGACTAGTAACCAACTTACGATTTTTGTTAAAAAAAATGCTTTGTCCCAATTAATTTGAACATCACTGTATGTGTTATGCATTCACATTTTGTACGCCTATGATTAAAGATTAAAAAAATGAAAAAAGAGAGGCGCTCTGTGAATAACCTGGTGATTTGGTGGGATTGTGCTCCGGTATCACCGGGAGGGGTCTCACCTGTCCAGGTTGTGCAGTCCGCACAACCAGGAGTACAAGCAGTGGGAGCGGAGTCCTTCGGTCAGTGTACTTCTCTATCTTGCTTCCGGATCTGAATCATGTGGACCGCCTTCCGATCACGGGTTCCTGCATTCCATGCCACGTCACCGCAGGTCCTCTGGTAGTAAGCGCTAACTATTGCCGCCGGCAGCTCCAACCACACAACCCCGGAGGGCTGTAGAGATGTGAAAAACAAGAATTTTGATATGGTTTTATAAGAGCGCTGGGGCACACGGGAGTTATGGCAAGGCGGGAGGTTTAAAACTTTTTTATTATTAATTAAACACCACAACGCATTTCAACGGCATATGCTGTCTTCATCAGGTAGTAAATCCACCTGATGAAGACAGCATATGCTGTTGAAACGCGTTGTGGTGTTTAATCAATAATAAAAAAGGTTTTAAGCCTCCCTCCTTGCCATAGCTCCTGTGTGCCCCAGCGCTCTGATATATCCACATCAAAATTCTTGTTTTTTATGACTAAAGATTGTCTTCCGAAACACATCAGGCATGGAGGGGGGTGGGGCTGCGTACCCCAGAATGTTCATTTTTATGCTGTGAATGAATAAATAAAGAGCCAAAGACCTTTTATTCAAGATTTTAGTTTGGTGCCATTCTTTTTCTCTACTTTTATAAGTCTCAAACTTAAACATAACAATATACACAGTAAATAAATATAACAAAAGTCCCACATGGATCAGCAGCACACAGACTGTTAAAGTGGTGGAAACAACATGAAGGGCAGAGCCCACTAAGGTCTTTGAGTTGGGCCCCAAAGGCTGCATGCATTCCCAGTAGAGGGAAGCACAAACGGTGAAAACTTGGGAAGGATAGATGTAACTTTAACAAAAAACACAGTCCTCGGTCAAGGAGGAACTGAAAAAAAACCAACTAACAAAAGTCCTTCTCTAGCTAAAATGCCAACTGATGGATGAGTCATTGACCAAACAAGATGCCTTTTGCTAGGAAAGTTCACTCTATTTCTTGTACAAACTCTCTTGCATCATTCTCAGCCTTGCCCTGGTTGAAGATCAGTATTGATGATGGTACTCTGCTGCCAGACGGTCTTGGAGATTTCCAGGGGCTACTTCTACAGGGGTATTCTCTGCCACCACCTGCCTCCCAGCACACTCCATCATGGCTACCGGTGGAGAAGATGATGGAGGAATTAGGGGACAATCATGCCCTATAGGAGACAGGATCAGCTTGGGGAACACTGACAGGCCCTCTGAGTTTGGGTGGCAATCAAGAAAGACTTGGGTTGCACCCAATGCCACATTCTCTCCTGGTCGGCCTCCTCCTGCCACTTTGCAAAAACGTCGGTAGTGCCAACCCACCTTACACTAACCGTGAACCACCTCTTGCTGCCTCACACATTCATCAAAGTGACCTCTTTCCTGACAAGATGATGTCACGCAGCAGGGTGGAATGGTTGATGTAGCACAGATGCCCCACACCTTGTTCCAGTATGAAACCAAACCCCTTATCTTGCAAGAATGCCATGGCCTTGCCTTGGATACACTGGTTGTAGAAGTCATCAGCCTTAATCCAATGCAACTAGTCCTAGGAGATGGCATCCGCAAGCCAAAATTTCTCAATAAAGGACACAGGATGGGATGGTTCTTGCCTTTTCAGACAGTTACTTGGAGGGAGTAAGGGTCCTCACATGGCATTATCCCAGTCGAAGGCCTCTAGTGGGGCTGCTACACTTGACTGGAAAACAGGACCTTCTGCCTCTTCTACCTCCTCCTCTTCCTCCTTGGCCTCCTCCTCATACTCCTGGTAATAAAATAAATAAATTTCCCAAAAAATATTAAGCTCTCTTAAACAGAAGTTTTAAGGACATTGTAACCTTCCTGGATCTCCCAGATGCTACCACATCTGACACTATTTGCAAAATTCACACTCTGCAGGTGTCAAACACTTGAAAACTCCAGGAAGCTTAAAAACATGAATTTAAAGCTCAAAAAAATTCTACACCTTGATACAAACCAGTAGACCTAATGGCTGGGGACCCTCCGTTCTTCCGGTGAGCGTTTTGGCCCCAAACAAATAGGGAAAGTTTCAGGCCCATTTTAAATTTTGAACCTATCTTCTGAACATAGCCATGTTTGACAAATTTTGGGGAAAGTGTTTGGGTTTTCGATCCCTGAGTCGAATCGACCATGTTCGGCTGAAATTGAAATTGGCAAAAATGTTCAGGGAAGGTTCACTGATATCTTGTTATTATGTTCTGATAAATTTTTTATGCCTCAGTATAAAAATGGATGTATTATTCATTGTTTGTCATGGAGTAGCATAATTTATAATGGTATTACTGCTTTTTAATGGTGAAGGGAGCCTGACCGAAATTTATCTATACTTATAGATTTCCATTACTTAAAGGATGTCATCTTGTATTCTGCACATACAGTGCATTAAAACTGCATCTAATGGGCATCAGTTGTACAATTTAAACCTCTTAAAGGTTTTCTACACCTTTGTTCTTTGTAGCATCATGCAGAGCCCATCTCTGTTTGGCTTTCATTCTACCAATGCACTTTGTGGGCAAATGCGCTACTTTCATTAAATTCCCTGGACTTCTGAGTGAACCGACACAGTTTAAATGTGGATACTAGATTTCAATGCTGTAAATAATTGAACACTTATTCAATTATAAAAGTGGATTTGAGAAATGAAACTTTTAATGCTACAAGCTTGTGATAGAAGTATGTCAGGCTCTTGAATATAATTTTATTTTGTTAACGTTACTTAAAGAACACAGCTGGGTTTCAGCGGGCCTAGCAGTATTCATTCTTGGGTTACTGACTGATAGATCTCAGTTTTTATTATTTTCATATTCTCTATTTCAAAAATATTGAACCATCATATTTATGAAAAAAAATATATGGTGCTTCCCTGGCCCTAAATAAATTAGATTCATTTTACAAAGGAATGAACATGTTCTAAATAATAATAACAATAATAATCTTTATATAGTGCCAACATATTCCGCAGCGCTTTACAATTCAGAGGTTCATATACAGTCATAAGTAACAGTTATAATAATAATAATAATCATCTTTATTTATATAGCGCCAATATGTTCCGCAGTGCTTCACAATTCAGAGGTTCATGTTTAAACAATCATAAGAGACAAAAAGCAGGGTGCACCACAGTCTCAAGAAAGATAGAATGGTGCTGCACAACAGTGTCAAAATTAATCGCAAGTAAAATCGCATGTCATTTTCAGCAAACGTAAAACGCATGCGTTTTTGCAAACACAGACCAAAACGTGGCTGGAGACGTTTTGGGCTGCGATTGCAAAAACGCGTGCATTTTGTATTTGCAGAAAATGACATGCGTTTTTACTTGCGTTTTCAATGTGTTTCCATTGAAATCAATGGATGCAATAACATAAGCGTTTGCAAAGCGTTTTTGAGCACACATGCTGTCAAAAACGGATAGCTTGTCAAACAGGATAAAAATGCACATGTGCACTTAGCCTAAGTGACTTTGACTAGGGATCATGATAGGCTGCCCTAAAAAGTGTGTTTTTAGGAAGCACCTGAAACTATGTAAGTTGTGGGTAGAACTAATTTCTTAGGGTAGAGCATTCCAGAGGATTGGTGCAGCTCGGGAGAAGTCTTGGAGCCGGGAGTGGAAGGTTCGAATTAATGCATAAATTAGTCTAAAGTTACTTCCAGAGCATAGAGAACGGGTAGGTTGATAGACAGTGATGAGGGTAGAGAGGTATGGAAGTCCTGCAGTGTGAAGAGCTTTGTGGGTGGAAACAAGTCATATGAATTGGTTCTCATATTGTACGGGCAGCCAATACAATGACTGGCACAGAGCGGAAGCATCCGAATAATGGTTAGCCAGATAGGTGAACCTGGCTGCCGCATTAAGGATGGACTGGAGAGGGGAAAACCTAGTGAGGGGGAGGCCAACTAATAGATAATTACAATAATCAAGGCGGGAGTGTATCAGGGCAACTGTGAGGGTTTTTGTGGTTTCCATGGTGAGAAAGGGGCGCATTCTAGAGATCTTCTTCAGGTGCAAGCAGCAAGAGTGGGCGAGAAATTGTATATAGGTGGATGAAGGAGAGATCGGTGTCAAACCTGCTGCCTAGGCATTATGTGTGCCGCACACTGAGAGAGAGATTCAGATTAGGGGTAGTGGAGGTGGAGCAGAAGAAGTTCAGTTTTGAAAAGGTTGAGTTTTAGGTAGAGAGCAGACATGATATTGGAAACTGTGGTTTGACAGTCATTGACGTTCTGTAATACAGTGGGGGTACGGTCAGGGGAAGAAGTGTATAGTTGTGTGGCATCAGCATAAAAATGGTACTGAAAGCCAAATTTGCTGATGGTCTGTCCAATCAGGGCCGTGTAGTGAGAAGAGAAGAGAAGAGGGCCAAGGACTGAACCCTGAGGGACCCCAATAGTGAGAGGAAGAGGAGAGGATGTGGAGCCAGCAAATGATTCACTGAAAGAGTGGTCATAAAGATAGGATGAGAACCAGGAGACAGCAGTGTCATTTATGCTGATAGAGTGCAGTATAGCAAGTTGGAGAGGGTTGTGAACACTGTCAAAAGCTGCAGAGATCAAGAAAGATAAGCAGAGGGTGGTCAACATTACGTTTTGCCATCAGAAGATCATTGGTCACTTTGATGAGGGCAGTTTCTGTAGAATGTAGGGGATGGAAACCAGACTGGAATGGATCTAGAAAAAATTGAGTGGAGAGGTAGCGGGTGAGGCAGGAGTAGATCAGGCTCTCCAAGAGTTTGGAGATGAAGGGGAGATTGGAGCCTGGTCTGTAGTTACTTGTGCAGCATGGGTCAAGAGACATTTTCTTTAATAATGGAGTAATGATAGAATGTTTGAAGAAGGAGGGGAGGATACTAGAAGAGAGAGAGAGAGATTGAAGATTTTGGTTAGGTGAGTGGTGACCACTGGAGAGAGAGACTGGAGTAGGTGTGATTAAATGGGGTCAGTGGTGCATAGAGTGGGATGAGAGGAAGAGAGGCATCTGGAGACTTATTCTTTTGTGACTGGGTCACATGTGGAGAGTGAGTCAGAGAAGTGGTGGTGGTAAAGTAGGTCTGCTTGGCAAGGTGAAGGGCAGAGTTGTAGGTTTTTAGCGTACGTTTATAGTGGATAATGTTTTCTGGTGTGTAGGTTTTCCTCCATAGGCGTTCAGCACTCCTAGAGCATTGCTGGAGAAATCGAGTTTCCAATGTGAGCTAAGGCTGTTTAACACTGTGTTTGGTGGTTCTAAGGGTGAGGAGCATACCTTGGTCCAGAGAGCTTCTGAGAGAGTCATTGTAGTGATTCACAGCCAGATCAGGACCGGAGAAGTAGGAGATTGGAGACAGTGTTGAGATAAGAGAGTCTGTGAGTGTATAAGGGTTAATGGCCTGAAGATTTCTAACTGTGTGATAGGTAGGGGTGCACTGGGGTGGGCGAGGATTTGTGAGCATTAAGAGAGAATGTTGTAGTGAGAAAGCGGAAGAGGTAAGTTATCTAAGGAGGAGGTTGAGCAGGGCCAGGTAAAGACCAGGTCAAGGGTGTTACCATCTTTGTGTGTCCCAGAGGTTGAGAGCTGTGAGAGGCAAAAGAGAGGTGGTTAGAGATTGGAAGGCGGGATGCAGATGGGGCTGTTTATGGGGATGTTGACGTCTCATGAATAAGGGTTGGTAATTCTGAGGATATGAAGTGCGGCATCCATGCAGAAAAATGGTCAAGGAACTGGGTAGGTGACCCTGGGGGGCAGTATACCACAGTTACTCTGAGAGGGAGGGGATGGAAGAGCCTAATAGTATGGACCTCAAAAGAAGGGAATCAGAGTGATGGAGCTGGGGGGGATGACCTTAAAAGTGCACTTTTGGGACAGGAGTAAGCCAACTCCACCACCATGTCTGTTCCCAGGTCTCGGGGAATGGGAAAAATGTAAGCCGCCATGAGAAATAGCAACGGGAGAGACAGTGTTTGAATCCTGGATCCAGGTTTCAGTGAGGGCAAGCAGGTTAAGAGAGTTAGTGATAATGTAGTTGTGGGTGAAGGGAAACTTGTTGCATGCAGAGCGTGAATTCCAGAGAGCACAATAAAAAGAGAAAGATGAAGGTGTGCAAGTAATATTAAGGTTAGTAGGGTTTCTATGTGAGGTGGGGGAGGGGTCGACGTTGGCAGAGGATCAGGATTTGGAGAGATATCACCTGATAGGAGCAGCAGAGAGAGAAAAAGCAAATAGTACTTATAATTTGATTTGTTACATGTTTTATGATGCAATAACCTGGAATATGGTGGACTGAGATTATTCAGAAGGGTGGAGAGAGTATGGGAGCTGTACATAGTAGAGGGAAGGATAGAGGGGCTGATGTGGATGAGTGGTGATGAATAAGGGATGAGGCAGTGAAAGTGAATGTCAAAAGCACATAGGAATACAGACAATGAAATAAAGAACATAGTTAAAAAAGAGAGCGAAAGAGGGTGGGTTACTTGACTCCTGCCCTAACTGCCATTGGAGTAACTGCGAGACACTTAGCAAAGGTGCCACTTCACATTAGATGCTGCATTCCACACTTGCATTCACCCTTAAAACAGAACTAAATTTATAGGGCTAACTATGGAATCAGGTGAGTGAGATTGTGGGAAAGTCAGATGATTTAGATAATTAACAGCTGCTCCACACACCATGGATAAATGGCTGATCAAAGGCCCCACTCAGATCTAAGATTAGACCAGAGCCAGCTACAGATTCACACCTTCCTCGTGAGAGAAACTTTTACAATACAGGAAATAAATTATTGTTGAGTATTGATTATAGTGCGGACAGATAATGTGTAGTAGAGTTTACAGCAAATGCACATGATATACCATGAGCTGCAGCAATAAGAGTAGAAGGTCAGTGCTGCAGATGTAGATATAACATATCTTCATCTGCAGCGAGCAGTGTTACAATACCATAAGGGTCTGTGTGTCAGCTTGATGTAGCAATGTAAGTCAGTAGTCAGTGTATTGCAGCAAGCTGAGCTGGAAGCTGGATATACCCTAAGGGTCTGTGTGTCAGCCTGATGTAGCAATGGAAGTCAGTGTATTGCAGCAAGCAGAGCTCGAAGCTGGATTTACCTGTTTGAAGAGGAGAGGAGAGAGGATGAATGTTAGTCAACTGCCATTGAAGTAACTGCAAGCCACTTAGCAATGGTGCCACAACAGGGCCACTTCGCATAAGGTGCCATGCATGCGGCACCCCACACAGAATAAAATACAATGATACCTCTAATCAATATGTGATTTTGAGACATTTTCTTCTGCTATATAATGTAAACACATATATCACTATTTAATAAAATGTTATGTCTGACATATAATTTTTTTTATATGTATTAACAGCTTGACAATGCAGTCAATTTTCATCTTTGCGTATTTGTTTTTATCTTCTCTTTCTCCCAGAGCCATACATTTTTTATTTTGTGTCCACATACACATCTGAGGGCTTGTTTTTTGTGACACAAGATGTATATTTGAATGACACTATTCATTTTACCACATTAATTAATTAAGTTATTAATTAATATTTAGGTAGGTCACATAAGAATATAGCTCACAATTTTACAGCCCTTATAAAGTAATTTTCTTTCTTTTGAAGCCCCTTGATTCCCCTTTCACCTACAAAGTGTGATGCCAACAAAAATGCCCCCCCAAACTCTGTATGATACCTCCATAGTATGATGATCCCTCTTTCCCTTCCCTTAACTAACCCAGCAAAGTATAGTGACCTTAAGACAGTATGGTCCCAAACTGACATAGCCCTCCATGCATTATAATGGGAATACATACGTTATAATGGCCCCCACAACTTTTCACATTGTATAATGTCCCCCACTAGCCCTCCAAGCAGTATAATAGTCCCCACTTAGCCCTCCGCACAGTATGATGGATCCCACACATACCTTCGCTCTATATAATTGCTTGCAGATGGTATAATGGTCCTCAAATAGCCCTCCATAAAGTGTAAAGGCTCCCTCTCCCTTACAGCCCTCAAACTATAATAATGGCCTCAACACAGCCCTCCAAATAATATATTGGTTTACACATAGCTTTCCAAACACTATAATGGCCCCCACATAGTCCTTCAAATAATATTTTGGACCCCCTATAGTTCTCAATTTATTCTAATGGGCCCCACATAGTCCTTCATATAGTATAATGCACCCCATAGTCCTCCATATAATATATTGCGCCACATAGTTCTCCATATATTATAATGTACCCCATAGCCTGCCATATATTATTATGCAAACCAATCATCCTCCATATATTATAATGCACCCCTCATAGTCATCTACATAGTATATTGCACCCCACTTAGTCCTCCATATATTATAATGCACCCCCATAGTCCTGCAATATATTATATTGCACCCCCATAGTCATCCATATATTATAATGCACTCCCATAGTCATCCATGTAATATTATGGCCATTGGCCACCAGTGTATTCACTGACTTAAAAATATAAATAAATACATCTTTTTCCCCCACTGCTCCAGTCATTGGACTGGCGTGTAGTCTGAAATGTTTCAAATGCAACCGCATTTTGCATTGCGTTTGCAATGCTTTTTTCCTTACTATGGGTGCATTAAGTCTATGGGTGTGTTAACGCATGCGTTTGCATGCATTTCTATGCATTAATACGGGAGAAGAACGTAATGCGTTCAAACGCAGCACAAATGCAGATGTGAACCTAGCCTTACATGGGTATTTTTCGTCCCCTATATGGGAATTTCGGATAAATTATTAAAATATCCCTTCTTTTGTAGGATTATCAGAAGTCATTGGAAACTTATTTGTCCAGCATTAATAACTTATTCATGGTTGGTTTTATTTTAAGTGTCTATTTAATTCTTGCTTTCAATTTTGGACTTATCATAACCTAATATTAGGTTCAGTGAGCATAACTGTGAAGTTGTAGCACTAAAGCTTCGGGGGTGCTAGGATACACAGTCCCTTTATGCAACTGTGGCATAATCCTTCACCGTACCCACAATTAATGGTCCAATTGAACATTTCTCAGGTTATATCTAATTGCTTTTCGACTGTGACTTTCAGACAGTGTAGGGTCTCCTCTACACGCTCACATAATTTTTAGATTAGGGTCACACTCATGACTGCTAGCTGCACCTCTTAAACTCCCGTTACACATAGCGAGATCGCTGTTACGTCACAGTTGTTACGCAACAGCGACCTCACCAGCGATCTCGCTACGTTTGACATGTAGCAGTGACCGCGCCCCCGCTGTGACATCGCCGATCGTGTCCGAATAGCCTGGACCATTTTTTGATTGTCGGGCTTCCGCTGGGCAGCATTCATTGGTGTTTGACGCCTTAACAATTACCTCATTGGCGACTCAGAACTCAGCCACGTAGGTCTGAGGAGTCAGACTAGCTGCTGGGTTACAAGGTCCCAACGACTGCTGAGGTCGTTATACGGGTCGCCGTATTGTTGCTGCATCATTCAGTAGATCTGACTGTTTGACATCTCACCAGCGACAACGTAGCGACGTTCCAGCAATCCTTACCAGCTTGTATCGTTGTCGGGATCACTGGAACGTCACCAAGTGTAACGGGACCCTTAGTCTAGTGCAGGGCTCATTCCTCTTCAAGGAATAGGCGAGCCATTTGGTTAAGTATAGGGCGCCGACCCCTACATCCGGCCATGGACTAACCCACTGACCAATGAATACATCGGAGTAGGGCTGGCCGAGCCCCTTACTGAGCAAAACCTCATGTCTCTTAAAATAAAGGACACTTGGGATTGCACTTTGGAATAACAGGGAGTGTACATCTTGACCCAGTGTGTTTGGTGTCATACTTTCATTGCCGGCACTTGGTCTATATTAATTAGGACAGGAGCAGCAACTTGTTAATATTGTAAAACATGAATCTATAACAAGATAACTGGAGTAAAGGACCCGTACAAAGTGAACAAGTGTCTGTGTTTCTTCTTGGTGAACGGAGGTAATTCTGCACTGCGAAGCAGAGACTACACTGCCCCATTCCAGTCCCACACCGCAATGACTGTGCAGCCCTACTCCACCATCACACTTTTACAGCACCAGGGACCCAGCTCTTCCTATAGAGAGCCACAACACCTTGCTGCCGCCCATCACCCTGGAGGCCCCAGCAGTGTCGGTGTCATCACCGAATCTACAGGTGGCGTCACAACAATCACTTATAAACTATTATCCCTGTAAATACACCTTTTTGTTGTCACCGCAAGGGCACAGGCTCGGGCACCTACCACCCGTGACATTCCACCGCATCCCCCTGTACCTCTGCTTGCCTGTCTCCCACTGTGTCCCCCTGTTCCTCTGAGTCGCCCTGTGTCTGTGTCTTCTGTGCCTCTGCCTCCCTCTGTGCACCTGTCTCCTCCTGTGTCTCTGTCTCCTCCTATGTCCCCCTGTGCCTGTCTACCTGTGTCCCCCTGTGCCTCTGCCTCCCACTGTGCCTCTGTCTCCCACTGTGTCCCCCTGTGCCTCTGTCCCCCTGTGCCTCTGCCTCCCCATGTGCCTCTTCCTCCTTCTGTGCCTGCCTCCCACTGTGTCCCCCTGTGCCTCTGCCTTCCCCTGTGCCTGTCTCACACTGTGTCCCCTGTGCCCCTGTCCCCCTACGCCTTTGCCTCCCCCCTCACCCCCCTCCATTCTCACCCCCGCCTGGCTTTACCAATGCCGGCTGAAGGCTCCAGGAAGACTCTGTGTGGAGTGGGTCATATGACAGGGCAGGCTGATGTGATCTCACACAGGCTGTCACATGACCGCCTCCACACAGACTCTTCCTGAAGCCTTCAGCCGGCATTGGTAAAGCCAGGCGGGGGTGAGAATGGAGGGGGGCAAGGAGGGAGGACGGAGCACAGGGGGAGACAGAGCAAATGGTAGATTGGGGGTGCTGATGGTGGGGGTTCTGCTGGCGGCAGAGTGTGTCAGGCAGCACTACTGCCAGCAGAAGCCATATTGTTACACCTAATACTTGGGAGTATCTATACAAGTAATTGCCTTGTGGCTTCCGGCGGAAGTGACATAGTTACAACCGGACGGAAGTGGAAGCCACAAGGCAATTATGATATTGCTTTTTGTGGTTTTGTCACATGATTGGTATCGCTGTGTTTGTAACAGTCCGATCTATCAAAATATGAAGTAATTTAATCTAATTGGTAAATGACGTGATGAGAAAAAAATCAACACTGCAGAAAACAGTTTTTTTAAGCCACTGCAACATTACAATAAAATGCAATAACAGGCAATCAAAATCTTCGTATCTGCCTCAAAATGGTATCAGTAAAAATGTCAGATCAGGGCGCAAAAAGCAAGCCCTCAAATAGCCCAATATTTTGATAAATAAAAACTCTATGGGTATTGGAAAATAGCGACTACAGCAAAAAAGTTTTCTACAAATTTCAGAATTTTTTTCACTACTGAAGTAAAAAAAAAACAATACATGTTTGCTATCTGTGTACTTATACTGACCTGGATAACCATCTTTTCTGGTCAGTTTTACCATATAGTTAACATGGTAAAGAAGAAAACTCAGAAAATCATTGTGGAATTGAACTTTATTTTGCTATTTCGAAGCACTTGGAATTTTTTCCCATTCTACAGTACATTATGTGGTAGAAATAATGGCTTCATTCAAAAGTACAACTCATCCTGCAAAACACAAGCCCTCATACGGCTATGTGGAAGGAAAAATAAAGTTATGGTTCTTTGAAGAAGGGGAATGTGGCTACTAAGGATGGGCGAATCTACTCGCTAGGACTTCGTTACTCGGCGAGTAGTAAGGGACTCACAGGACTCGGTACTCTGCGAGTTTCCCAGCGTTTACTCGCACGAGTCCAATCCAAATCAATGACAAACGCTGACAAAACTAGGATTGCCTTTGATTGCATTAGACTCGGCTACTGTGCCAGTGATAGCAGGGAAACTCGCAAAGTAACTGCTGTTACTTTGCAGCCGAGTCCAGCTGTCTTCTCTGTGCAGCTCCAGGGTCCTAGAGCCCGCCTGCTCACAGACATGATGTAGCAGTGCTGAGATTGTTCTCAGTCTGCTAATTCCCTGTGCATAGACATCTATATCTATGCACAGGGATGTAGCAGAGAGGACATCGCGTTTTGGACTACGTCGGACGGAAGAGGATTTTTTAAATTAAAGATGGAGTCCCTAATGGCTTTTTTTTTTATTTCAAATAAAAATTTTCTCTATGTTGTGTTTTTTTAACCCTTTATTGGAGATTCTTAGTGGCTGGGTCAAACGTGGCCTGACATTAAGAATCTCGGGCTTAATACCAGCTTGTATAACAAAGCTGGTATTAACCCCTTTATTACCCAGCGTGCCACCAGGGCTGCTGGAAGAGCAGGGTTCAGTGCCAGAGGATGGCGCTTCAATGAACGCGCCATCTTCTGGGGCGGCTGCGGGCTGCAATTTGCAGCGGGGGGTGCCCAGGAAAGCTTGGGCATCCCTGCGCTGCGGATTCCAGCCCCCAGCTGCTTAGCTGTACCTGGCTAGACATAAAAAAAAAATGCGTGGGGGCTCCGCGCAATTTCTATTATTTCATGAATTTCAGAGTCAGAGTCTCAGAGTCAGAGTCCAGAGTCAGAGTCAGAGTCTCAGAGTCTCAGAGTCAGAGTCTCAGAGTCAGAGTCTCAGAGTCAGAGTCTCAGAGTCAGAGTCTCAGAGCAGAGTCAGAGTCTCAGAGTCAGAGTCTCAGAGTCAGAGTCTCAAGTCAAGTCAGAGTCTCAGAGTCAGAGTCAGAGTCTCAGAGTCAGAGTCTCAGAGTCAGAGTCAGAGTCTCAGAGTCAGAGTCAGAGTCAGAGTCAGAGTCTCAGAGTCAGAGTCTCAGAGTCAGAGTCAGAGTCAGAGTCTCAGAGTCAGAGTCTCAGAGTCAGAGTCTCAGAGTCAGAGTCAGAGTCTCAGAGTCAGAGTCTCAGAGTCAGAGTCAGAGTCTCAGAGTCAGAGTCTCAGAGTCAGAGTCAAGTCTCAGAGTCAGAGTCTCAGAGTCAGAGTCTCAGAGTCAGAGTCAGAGTCTCAGAGTCAGAGTCAGAGTCTCAGAGTCAGAGTTCAGAGTCTCAGAGTCAGAGTCTCAGAGTCAGAGTCTCAGAGTCAGAGTCTCAGAGTCAAGTCAAGTCTCAGAGTCTCAGAGTCAGAGTCTCAGTCAGAGTCCAAGTCAGAGTCTCAGAGTCAGAGTCTCAGAGTCAGAGTCTCTCAGAGTTCAGAGTCATCTCAGAGTCAGAGTCAGAATCTCAGATTGTCTCATGAATAATTAAAAAAATGCGTGGGGCTCCGCGCAATTTCTATGTCAAGCCAGGTACAGCTAAGCAGCTGGGCGGAATCCGCAGCGCAGGGATGCCCAAGTTTCTGGGCACCCCCGCTGCAAATTGCAGCCCGCAGCCCGCCCCAGAAGATGCCGCGTTCATTGAAGCACCATCCTCTGGCGCTGAACCCCGCCTTCCCAGCGGCCCTGGTGGCGGTGGCACGCTGGGTAATAAAGAGGTTAGGGCGAGCTTTGTATTATCAGCTGGCCCTAAGCCCGAAATTTATGGCGGTCATGCCAATATTAGACATGACCGCCATGAATTTCTATTAAATTGTTTTTTAAAAAAAACACAACACAGAGAAAAATTTTATTAGAAATAAAAAAAAAAGCCATTAGGGACTCCATCTTTAATTAAAAAAATCCTCTTCCTCCGACGCAGTCCAAAACGCGATGTCCTCTCTGCTCATCCCTGTGCATAGATATAGATGTCTATGCACAGGGAATGAGCAGACTGAGAACAATCTCAGCTCTGCTACATCAGGCAGCAGGCAGGCTCTAGGACCCTGGAGCTGCGGCAGCCTGCACACAGAGCAGACAGGACTCTTTACTTTGCAAGTATCCCAGGAAACTCGCAACAGTAACGAGTCCAATGCAAATAAATGGCAAAACTAGGATTGCTTCAGGCTGAAGCTTCCGAGACACATCTGCGATTTGTAAATCGCACACTACTCGCTATTACTCGCTTCCCCATTCATTAACATTGGACTCGCTAGACTCGCAACGAGTAGCGAGTCCTGTGCTCGGACTCGCTAGAGTCAAGCGATTCCGAGTAATTTAGGATTCGCCCATCACTAGTGGCTACCTCTTCCTTAGTCTCTTCGATCTAAACGCCACATCCGTCTCCTCCTGCACTTGAACCTCCGCCTTCTGGTTCACACCTTATTTTTAATTATTCAATCTTATTTTAAAGGGGATCTGGGTGCTCTGTGTCACCTATGAAAACAGGCTCTTTAGGGGTCTTTGTTTAAAATGGTTGCTTTGGGTGGAAACTATGCCAATATAGGCTGATCCCTGGGTCAATGCTGAAAAGAAGCCCTGTAAGGGCCTTTTTGAAAATTACTGCTCTGAGTTTAAACTATGCCAATCCTGGCTTTCTGCAAATAGGCTCTATAGGAGCCTTTTTGAGAATTGGTGCTCTGTAGGGAAATTCTGCCAATTTAGGGTGTGTGAGTCAACAGCGAAAACAGTCTCTGTAGCGGGTATTTTTGTAAATTTTGGCTCTGTGTGTGAACTCTGCCGGTCTTGGCTCTGTTGGGGGAGTTTGTTTAAATTGTTGATCTGTGGGGGAACTCTGAAATCTGATTCTGTGAGATCCCTCTTAAATGTATTAGTTTATTAATTTACTTGCTCTGTAGCCATGATTGCATTGGTGATTTCCCTATCCATATTTACTTGCATTGCTAATTAGAGCATGCCTTACCTATTTTTCTTTCCTTTGCAGCCTACTAGCTGGTCCCCATTAAATTCTATGGGGTCTGGGGTTAAGCTTTTTTAAAGTCCGGCAGACCTGAACATCAACGTGTCTTCTCACTCCAGGGAGGTTGCAGCTCTGGAATATGACAACACCAGAGGATAATGGGCTCCTGATCGCTTCCTATTTGCAAAAAACTTTTAATGGTTTTGTGATCACACCACAATATCTTAAAAAGTAGGTTGCATACCTACTATTTTAACAGTTTTTGTCTTTTCAGTCAGTTAAATCTCTTTTTTGGCCAATTTTGCCTGGAGAAAACAAGTTGCCTAATGTTGGGCCCACAAGGGTCGGGGTACTCAGATCTCGGGCGGTTGGGTGCAGGGATGTCACAGGTGGTTGGTGCTCAGCCGGTGCCCTCATGGTGACAATTAAAAGGGCTATATTTACAGGGATAAAAGTTTATAGAAGTCGTGACACCACCTGTAGATTCCGGTGATGGCACCGGCCCCTGGGGCATTGTAGTGTGATGATAGAATAAAGCAGTGCAGTCTCTGCTGTGAGACTGGAATGTCGAATTCACCAGGAAGAAACACAGACACTTGCTTGCTCTGCACGGGTCTTTACTCCAGTAATCTGCAGTTTACATGGTATGCGGTTGTTACAGCCAGGGTAGTAGACCGGGTGGTCCTGGCAAAAGGCAATGTCTGTCCGAAGCTACAGCTATGTTCCTTCTTTATCTTCCACTGTCCTACCTCTGCTCACTCCTTCTTCCTTGTGCTGCCCTGCACAAATCCTGCTTACTACCAGGCCTGTTGGGTGATATGAGATACCCTTCTCTCTCTAAGGGGACTCAACCCAGTTTGGTGCTTATGGTGGTGACCGCACGTATGTTGGGCAGATCGTGCTCCTATGAAGCTATCATACCAGTATTTGCGGCTCAGGGATGGACCTCTGCACTGCTTCGGAGCGGTACCCCGATTTGGACTGGGCCAGGGTGTTCAGTCACCCTCTGTCTTCCCCTCTCTGTCTTGGCTGCCTTCCTTCACAGACGCCCTCTCTCTTAGCTCCTGCTTCTTCTCATTCATCTCACCTTCTGACTTCTCTGCTTCCTGCGCTCACACTGCTCTAGCCTGAAACTCCTCCCACCAGGACTGGGTCTCACCGCAAAGGATTTAACCCTATAGTCCCCTGCTCTATGTGTGTGAATGCAGATTGAGAGCTTCAAACCTACATTACCTCCCCACATAACAGTAATACTGCACTCTCGGTCTTGGGTGCAGTACCCCTCTGTAGCGCACTGACTAGTGGGGCGCTACACTAATACTTCTGCACATCTAGATAAACTGTGTTGATGTCTTTAGGCCACGTCACCACTCATTACAAAAATACACATTACCTGATCTGCTTCAAATCAATAAACATTATGTGGAATTGTAAAATATAAATAAGGCTGGGATCAGATGGCCATACAACATGGACGACCATCACATCTAAAAACCCGAACTGGTCGACAGTTGACCTGAACATGACAGCTTTGTGTATTTCTATGCAGCTGCCTCACTCGGGTCAGGGATTGCCACTGGCCAGACGGGCATTTTGATATGATCATTATCCATGTTATATGACTATCTGACCTGGCCTAAAAATGATGATATGGTTAGATTGACTGACCGATTACAGCGATCAAAGAGCAGCGACAGCTAAAATGGGTCCCTGTATCTCTGACCATGCTGATCAGCTGTCTGTTTTCAGCCATTATGGACATAGCACGTCCAGATGTGGGAACTGACTCTTGCTTATGACGTGCTATGTCAGTCATTCATCATAAAGGGGTTAAAAAAGTCCCATCGATTGTAAACATTCAATGCAGTATACTGGACAGCTTCGTTGAGAAGAAAAAAACATATTTCCCCTGTTTCCCTAAACTTTCACTATATTATAATCATTGTAACCTCTCCCGCCACTCTAATGCAATATATAAAGTTTGATGGACAGAGCAGAAATTTTATTGCATAATTACAAATTGCTAGTATCCTTATTTATTATGACAAGATTGATAAAATGTCATCACCATATCCTACATAGAGTTGTTAATCTGAAGATTATTCTTCTATAGTCTTACCTTGCAGCAGAGGAAACAGCTTGTCTTCATGTGTATAGTCAGTAAGTTGTTCATTAAGTCAATAAACCCGCTGTGAATAGTAGTGTGACTGGATATGCTGATAGGAATGTAAGAAGCGGGGAGGGGGGGTTAGTGCATTTTACCCTCTGTATTTTTGTGCCTTTCATTTACTGAAGTCTTCTGCCAACTGGAGACCACATTGCATTAACCCCTTCAAGTCAAAGCAGCTGTCCTCACTGAAAACAATCTTGTGGAAGGATGACTTCAGGCCACAAGGAGGCATAATTCTTTAATAATGTCTTTCACTTCTGCCTTATGTTCCAATAAAAATTCCTGTTAGGATTAATATTTTGTGAACAGTATAAAATCTGACTGGAGTGCTATTATATACCAATTGCAATTTGCCATCAATAAAATTATAGCCAAATGTTAGAAGACAGGTATAGATTTTATGTCATGTAGTGTTTTCAGTATTAATATGCACTCTGCCCCATGTACATTAGGTAACGTTTAGAAATCTCCCGTATAATACTTTCTGTAATAAATGGGGTATAGAGTACAGTATGTCGATTCAATCCAAATCGAATTGGTGTCAAATTTCTGAAATTTGCATGTCCTGCCAACATTTTTTTTGCAAAAAATTGCATCAGCCACAGAAGGCTGAGATGTTTTCTGGTACAACTACACAGGCTGTGCTATCACTACACATGGCAAACCACAGTCATTCAGAAAGGCCTACCATAGCCTGTATAAAAGTCAAGGAAAGGAATGCAGCAGACATTTTAGGATGATTTAGGATATTGAGAGAATATAGGAACCAAAATAGGAAACAGAAGCCCTAAAATATTGGAGCACAGAAAAAGGTGAATGTGTAGTAGTCTTTAAATAATAAAGAGATTCAATTAATGGAGGAGAGAGAGATAAGAGTGGAGACAGCATGTCTCAGAAGTGATTGATCACCACCTGGTGTTTACATATGGCCTAATACTCGGTGCTCACGGTGCATGATGAGCGCCGCGTCATCACGCCCCGTGCACACCGGAAGTGACGCGGCGGAGGAACAGTCATCCAACGCGTCACCTCGGCAACGCTTCAGAGCAGGCACGACGGGCGGCGCACAGCGCATGCGTCCCGAGCGCACGGCACTTTAGACCAAATTGTATAAGTTCCTTGTATGCAACCAAACTGTGAATCCTGGTCCAGTATACCCCTTTGTTCCTTGCATGATGCTTGGTTTTTAGTTCCCTTATCCCTGTTTTCCTACTTTATCACCGGGTGTAATTTGTATAGTACTGTTGTGTAATTGAACTTTATATAATAAATTATTAGCATCTGTATTGGTTTGTGGCATTTTTTCTCCTGGACATTTAAGGAGGGGTGCCTCTTTATAGGTTATTTTATGAAGGGATAGGGGTATGTGTGGACATACATACATACACACACATATATGGAGGCTGCATTAGGACCTAGAGGCAGAACCAGACAACATTCAATGAAGAGGGAGGAGCTAGAGGCAAAACCAGACAACATTCTATTGAGGGGAGGAGCTAGAGGAAGAACCAGACAACATTCTATAGAGGGGGAGGAGCTAGAGGCATTTCCATTTACTTTGTGATGTTTATATGCATAATAATCATTCTATTTTTTATAACTATGAATAGTTATTTACAATGCCTGGGCAATGCCATGCTCTACAGCTAGTGTAATATAGAAGTGCATATGCACACTGTGGCCATTAACAGACAAGTAAAACTTAGAATAAATAAACAGATTTAACTTTATCGTAAGTAAATAATACCGAGTTAAGAATTTATTTTATAAAAAGCATAAAAACCCATCCCACCTGGTCAAGGTGTACCCTGCCAAATGGTCCCCACTCTAGTAAGCTGGAATCAAAACTATTTTGATTAGGCTGGCTTCACACTGCAGTTTTTCACTGATCAGTGTCCATCCAGTTTGTGTGCCAAAACCAGGAGTGTCTCCAAAACTCAGAACAGGTATCAATCTTTCAATTATAGGTTTTCTCTGCAAGTTCCTCTCCTGGTTCCTCTCCTGGTCTTGGCACACAAAAAACTGCAGTGTGAAGCCAGCCTAACAGAAATGCAGTGTTAAAATTTTGATAAATTACAAACGTGTTAAACTAATTTGCAATACTCAATATTATTAAATGTGTCAGGGGTATTACTATGCCTTTAACAATACAGTTCTAAATCACAATAATTAACTATTGTACTAAACGATATTTCTGACTGCTACACAAGATCGTGCTCTGTTGAAGTCAATGTAGTAGTTATTACCATCGTCACTTAGTAACTACATCTGTCATGATAGTCACAGCAACAGGCCCTAATGGAAGTCAACTCTATTTCTAGAGTCTATTGCCAGCTGTATCCACCTCTTAGGAACAAGCCTCTGTTCCTTTATCTGTGTACCATGATCTGGGTTTTTTAATCTCTGCTCACTCAGGCATCCATATCAATAACGGCCCTCTTGGTAATCTGGATTACTGTTGGAGGGTATGTTTGGGGGTAATAAAGAAGGGGATGTCTGTGTGTTGTATTCCAAAATAATTATTTTTTCTGTGTTGTGTGTTTTTACTACTTACTAATAAATTGATAATGGCTGGGTCAAACATAGGCCTGACATTATTAATGTATGGCTTGGTGTGAGCAGGCTAATACTTAGCTGGCATTAATCCCTTATTACCCAGTCTTCCACTGGCACCAGGGCAATAGGAAGATCGGGGTAACAGCCAGTTTGGCGCCTCTCATCGATGCACCAATTGTGGCGCTGTTGCCGGCTGCAATTTTTAATGTGGGGGGCCCAGAATGCTTGGGCCTCACCACATTGAGAATTCCAGCCTCCAGCTGCCTGGGTTACCTTGGCTGGCAATCAAAAATATGCCCACAGTCATTTTTATAACTATTTCTTTTATACAGTAATCTGATGACAGTTTGGTTGTCATAGTAGCAGAGTGGGTGAGGTTCTTGAGCAGGCCCGGAGCAAGGTGACAGCGACGCTGAGGCTTGGTGATTAATGGTCTAGGGAGCTGCTGTGCCACAACAGTGGGGCTCCACTTTAAAATGATTAAGCAGTGTTTGGCAGCTTTGGGGCCACCTTGAACATGTTTTCTAGGCCCTTGATTTTGCCTCCCATTGAATTAAATGGGGTTCAGAAGTTCGGCACACTGTTCGCGGCAAGGTGACCTTAAATCTGATGGGTCCCTAACTGCATTAAAACCTCTCTTGGACCCTGTGAGGTCTCTTGTTACCTGGGCTACAGTAGGATACACACACATCAGATGGCACCCAGTGGATTAATGGGAAAGGAGGAGTGCAGAGTCCAGCAATGGAGTCAGTGAACTACATATACACTAGAGAAAGGAAAAAAAAAACAGACAACACTTCCTAGAGGACTAAAACACAGGTGCAGAGCTGTAAGACTGAATAACATAATATAGAAAAACTACAGCAGTGCACTGCCAAAGCCAACATATGCAAATGAAGGCATCAGATGGAATACAAAAATTATTTTGTCTGAGAAAAAATAAAAAAGTATTTTCAAAAAAACTCAGATGAAAATTAAAAAAAACAAAACAAAACATGAATCTAATAATCACACTTATAATCACTTATCATCACACAGGCATATTCTGTTTGCAAATATTTATTGGGTTGTTTTAAAGATGGATCCTTTAACGGATTGGACAATAGTGATCAGTTTTGGACAATCAGCTAATGGATCCTTTATTGTACATCTGTTGGATCGGTTGCAAACAGATGATTACAGGACATGTGAACATAGCCTATGAAACGTGTTTGGCTACTGTTGCATGTTAATCTCCATAAACAAACTATTTAAAATGAAAAGATTCTTGGTGTGTCATTTCTCTGGAAACCTCCCTATCAAGGTAATCCCCTTTGCACTTTAGTGGTGGCTGGGGCGAGGACTGCTCATAGAAGGCTGCATGGCAGTCAGGGCTCGTACTTTCCTGTAACTACTGCTTACGCCACCTACACAGGTACAACCTGTGCAGCCACACAGGGGCACATAAGGTAAGGAAGCCAACTTCCATCTTTCAGCTATGTGCGCACGCTGAGTATTTGGTGCAGAAATTTTGTTCACAAAATCTGCGTTTTCTGGCAGAAAAATGCACCAAAAATGTGAAAGAAAACTTGTCACTTTTCTATTTTTGGCTTGTGCTTTTTGCTGATATGTTTTAGCCAAAGTCATTAAAAAAGTTAATGAATTTTGCCCAGAATGCAAAAACTTTCTTTATTTCTGTCATTATCCTGTTTTTTTACTTTTTAGCACCTCAAAATTGCTGGTTACGCTAAAATATCACAAAAATTGTGGCAAAGTTAAAGGCATACATGAAATTACTCTGGGGGAGAGAAAATTTGTACCAAAAGTCACAACTGATAATTCAGCCAAAAACATCTGGAAAACGCAAACTGCGTCCATGATAGGAAAACTTACAAAGTAAACAAAAAACAGATGACCAAATAAAAGCTTTAAAAATGGCATGAATTAAAAAAAGAATAAGGTGCAAATTGAAAACTATAAAAAAAAATGCAATTCAAAAATGAACAAGGCTCCAAATTTTTATTGAGATCCACAAATGTAAATAAATAAATAATTAAATACTATACCAATGAGAACAGTTTAATATAGCCAACCCAGACAATGCAAATATAAACAGCCACAAAACATAAATATATAGGTATCAAGCCTATATAAATATGAATATATATATATACCGTATATACTCGCGTATAAGCCGAGTTTTTCAGCCCAAAAATTGGGCTGAAAAGTCCCCCCCTCGGCTTATACGCGAGTCACTGTATACTGTATACAATGTATACAGTATACAGTGCCCCCCCATATCAGTATACAGGCCCCCCCTTGGGTAGTAATCCTGTAAAAGAAGAGATTAGTATACTTATCCCTCCGCTGTCCCGCTGCCGCTGTCCCGCCGCCGCCATCACGCTCTTCCGTCTTCATCCAGCGTCTTCCGGCTTCTTCCGGCTTCCTCCGATGGTCGCAGGCAATGACGTCATTGCCTGCGCGACAGAGGAGGAAGCCGAAAGAAGACGGAAGACTCTGGATGAAGATGGAGCAGCGTGATGGCGGCGGCGGCGGGACAGCGGCAGCGGGACAGTGGAGGGATAAGTATACTAATCTCTTCCTTTACAGGATTACTACCCAAGGGGGGGGCTGTATACTGATATGGGGGGGCTGCTTTATATACCTCTGGGGCTGCATATACCTCTGGGGCTGCATATACCACTGGGGCTGCTGTATATACCTCTGGGGCTGTATATACCTCTGGGGCTGTATATACCTCTGGGGCTGCATATACCTCTGGGCCTGCATATACCTCTGGGGCTGCATATGGGGCTGCATATACCTCTGGGGCTGCATATACCACTGGTGCTGTATATACCTCTGGGCCTGCAATACCTTACCTCTGGGGCTGCATATGGGGCTGCATATACCTCTGGGGCTGCATATACCTCTGGGCCTGCATATACCTCTGGGGCAGCATATACCTCTGGGGCTGTATATACCTCTGGGGCTGCATATACCTCTGGGGCTGTATATACCTCTGGGCCTGCATATACCTCTGGGGCTTGCATATACCTCTGGGCCTGCATATACCTCTGGGGCTGCATATATCCACTCTGGGGCTGCATATGGGGCTGCATATACCTCTGGGGCTGCATATACCTCTGGGGCTGTATATACCTCTGGGCCTGCATATACCTCTGGGCCTGCATATACCTCTGGGGCTGTATATACCTCTGGGGCTGCATATGGGGCTGCATATACCTCTGGGGCTGCATATACCTCTGGGGCTGCATATACCTCTTGGGATGCATATACCTCTGGGGCTGCTGTATACTACCACTGGGGCTGCTGCTGTATATACCACTGGGGCTGCTGCTGTATACTACCACTGGGGAGGCTGCTGTATACCTCACTGCATGTATATTTTCACATGATCTGCTGGCCTCTGGTTTTTATTTGTGTTTGTCTGATGTTTATATCACATACAGAAATATAATTGCAATCATATTATGAGTACCAAAAGGTTATATTGACTGTTAGAATGAGTTAATGCAGCAAGTCAATATTTGCAGTGTTGACCCTTCTTCTTCAGGACCTTTGCAATTCTCCCTGGCATGCTCTCAATCAACTTCTGGACCAAATCCTGACTGATAGCAGTCCATTCTTGCATAATCAATGCTTGCATGTTGCCAGAATTTGTTGGTTTTTGTTTGTCCACCCGTCTCTCGATGATTGACCACAAGTTCTCAATGGGATTAAGCTCTGGGGAGTTTCCAGACCATGGACCCAAAGTCTCTATGTTTTGTTTCCTGAGCCATTTAGTTATCACCTTTGCTTTATGGCAAGGTGCTCCATCATGCTGGAAAATGCATTCTTGGGCGCCAAACTGCTCTTGGACGGTTGAGAGAAGTTGCTCTTGGAGGACATTCTGGTACCATTCTTTATTCATGGCTGTGTTTTTAGGCAAGACTGTGAATGAGCCAATTCCCTTGGCTGAGAAGCAACCCCACATGTGAATGGTTTCAGGATGCTTAACAGTTGGCATGAGACAAGACTGGTGGTAGCGCTCACCTCTTCTTCTTCGAATAAGCTGTTTTCCAGATGTCCCAAACAATCTAAAAGGGGATTCATCAGAGAAAATGACTTTACCCCAGTCCTCAGCAGTCCACTCCCTGTACCTTTTGCAGAATATCAGTCGGTCCCTGATGTTTTTTCTGGAGAGAAGTGGCTTCTTTGCTGCCCTCCTTGAAACCAGGCCTTGCTCAAAGAGTCTCCGCCTCACAGTGCGTGCAGAAGCACTCACACCAGCCTGCTGCCATTCCTGAGCAAGCTCGGCACTGCTGGTAGTCCGATCCCGCAGCTGAAACAGTTTTAAGATACGGTCCTGGCGCTTGCTGGTCTTTCTTGGGCACCCTGGAGCCTTTTTGACAACAATGGAAGCTCTCTCCTTGAAGTTCTTGATGATGCGATAGATTGTTGACTGAGGTGCAATCTTTCTAGCGATACTCTTCCCTGTTAGGTCATTTTTGTGCAGTGCAATGATGGCTGCACGTGTTTCTTTAGAGATAACCATGGTTAACTGAAGACAAACAATGATACCAAGCACCAGCATCCTTTTTAAGTGTCCAGTTGTGTCATTCTTACTTAATCATGACTGATTGATCGCCAGCCCTGTCCTCATCAACACCCACACCTGTGTTAATGGAACAATCACTAAAACGATGTTAGCTGCTCCATTTAAGGCAGGACTGCAGTTATGTTGAAATGTGTTTTGGGGGTTAAAGTTCATTTTCTAGGCAAATATTGACTTTGCAAGTAATTGCTGTTAAGCTGATCACTCTTTATGACATTCTGGAGTATATGCAAATTGCCATTAGAAAAACTGAAGCAGTAGACTTTATTAAAATTAATATTTGTATAATTCTCAAAATGTTTGGCCATGACTGTATACTGAAACGTTGCACAACTATTCCTGATGTTCCAATAAAGGCAAAAACTTGGAACTACTATTAAGGAGTGCTGCAATCATTTTTTTAGGTTTTTATATATAGACACACAGTACCTTGCGAAAGTATTTGGCCCTCTTGAACTTTTCAACCTTTTGCCACATTTCAGGCTTCAAGCATAAAGATATAAATTTTAATTATTTTGAGAAGTATAAGCAACAAGTGGGACACAATCGTGAAGTGGAACAAAATTTATTGGTTATTTTAAACTTTTTTAACAAATAAAAAAACTGAAAAGTGGGGCGTGCAATATTATTCGGCCCCTTTACTTTCAGTGCAGCAAACTCACTCCAGAAGTTCAGTGAGGATCTCTGAATGATCCAATGTTGTCCTAAATGACTGGAAATGATAAAGGCCCCTTTCACATCTAATGCAGGGCTGCGTTTTGGTTCATTTGCATTTCTATGCGTTTTTAACGCTAAAAATGCATCAAAACGCATGCGTTTTTGGCCCATTGATTTTAATGGAAACGTATGTAAAAACACATGCAAAAATGCATGTGCGTTTTCAAAAACGCATGTGTATTTGCAAATGCAGACCAAAACGTTGCTTGTGATGTGTTTTGCGTTTTTAAAAACGCACATGCGTTTTTGCATGCGTTTTTACATGCGTTTCCATTAAAATCAATGGGCCCAAACCGCATGCGTTTTTATGCGTTTTTATCAGTAAAAACGCATAGAAACGCAAGTGAACCAAAACGCAGCCCTGCATTAGATGTGCAACAAGCCAAATAGTAATGGTAATCAAGTCTCCGTTGTGAGGCACCGCGGGCATGGTCCCCATGATCGGGGCGCATCACATGCAGGATCAGGGTATGATCCTGTTCACACTGGCCAGGTTTTATAGTGGATGACGCTGTGTGAACCTATCCAGAACACAAGGAGTTAAATGTGATCGTGTGTGCTGTAAAGCTGAAACATTCATGAGACTAATGAGCGGCTGTGAGTGGCTCATGAGACCAATGAGGCCCTGAGGAATGTAATGGGTGCTGATTGCTGACAGCCAAGGAGGGTGTGTCAGGTGGATGTGTCAGAGTGGGCGTGGCAGGCACGATAAGAGCCTGCCAGCTGAGAGACTTGGGAGATCATTATCAGCCAGAGAGACTTGGGAGATCATTATCAGATTCATTATCAGCCAACGATCAGCCTGAGAGGATGGTGACCCTGATGACCAGCCAGAGTGCAGAGCAGTCTAGGGCTCTGTGTGTATGATGGGAGCATGCTAGCTCCATGCCGGGGTCTAGGAACGAGGTCGTGGCAGCACCTGGAGGGGGAAGCCGTGGCTGACCCGGTGGACGCTTGACCAGACGTATCTCAACCATGCGCCCGGGAAGGAGCCCATGGGGATGCCTGGTGGACCTGTGACACAGGTAGCGAGACCCGGATCCGTGCCCGGTAAGACAGCAGTTCCCGTGTGACGGAGTGGGCTGTGTGTAAATCATGCCAGGCGAGCGTAGCCACCCTTAGGTCCGACTAGTTAGTCAGTGATGGACCTGTTGAACCGGAATGTATTTTATGGCTTTTTAAAAGACCCAGCGAGTGTGTGTAGCCCTTTGGGAGTCGATTGTATGAAGTGTGCCAGGCGGGCATAGACCGACCTTAGGTCCGACTGAGATAGTCGATGGATGGACCTGATGAACCGGAATGTATGTAGCCCTTCAGGAGGCGAATATATGTAGCCCTTCGGGAGGCGAATGTTTGTAGCCCTTAGGGAGGCGAATGTATGTAGCCCTTCGGTAGGCGATTTTATGAAGTGTGCCAGGCGGGCATAGACCGCCTTTGGGTCCGACTCAGAGCAGTCAGTTAAAGGACCTGATGAACTGGAATGTATGTAGCCCTTCGGGAGGCGAATGTATGTAGCCTTTCGGGAGGCGATTTTGTAAAGTGTGCCAGGCGGGCATAGACCGCCTTTGGGTCCGACTCAGAGTAGTCAGTTAAAGGGCCTGATGAACCGGAATGTATGTATGTACTAGAGGTCAGAAGCAGTGGTTAATAGGGCTCCTATAGTAGGGTAACGGATGGTTGTCCCGGGTACTAAGGTTTGCCAATCCCTGTTCTGAACCCAGATGTGCCACAGTCCATGGATGTCTATATGATGGGCTGTGAGCGTGTGAAAGGACGTGTGTGGTCCATGGTGGCTTATGGGATGGATCACATGCTGTATGTAAGAACCCGGTCAGGCTGGAGTCCTGATTCCGGGGTAGTATGGAGCTGGGGAAATAAAGCCAGGCGGCTGGTTCCGCCATTGGGACCCATAGGGCCCATTGATATGGTAACTGATGTATTGTTAAATGTATGTGAAATGTAGACCACGCGAGCGGTTGCTAGAGCTCCAATGGGGACAGAGAGGTGGTTACAGGTCCCGGGTTACTATAATTGTTATGTGCAATATAAGTGTTATGTAAAGTTATATGTAAATGTATGGTGTATTTATGTATGGTGTTTATAATCAATGTGCAATGTGTCAAACATGCTACCCGGGTTATGTTATTATATGTGAAAAATAAACGGGTAGACTTTGGTTAAATTATAAACACGTGTTTTTGTCGTTATGCAAGCGGGTTCCCCGGGTGGGGTGCTACCTCACACCATATAAATGCACCTGCTCTGTGATAGTCTCAGGGTTTTGTTTCAAGCGCAGAGAGCATCATGAAGATCAAGGAACACACAAGGTAGGTCCGAAATACTGTTGTGGCGAAGTTTAAAGCCGGATTTGGATACAAAAAGATTTACCAAGTTTTCTCAAGGAGCACTGTGCAAGCGATGATATTGAAATGGAAGGAGTATCAGACCACTGCAAATCTACCAAGACCTGGCCGTCCCTCTAAACTTTCATCTCGAACAAAGACAAGACTGATCAGAGATGCAGCCAAAAGGATGAACTGCAGAGGTGGGAGAGTCTGTCCATAGGACAACAATTAGTCATATACTGCACAAATCTGGCCTTTATGGAAGAGTGGCAAGAAGAAAGCCATTTCTCAAAGATATCCACAAAAAGTCTTGTTTGAAGTTTGCCACAAGCCACCTGGGAGACACACCAAACATGTGGAATAAGGTGCTCTGGTCAGATGAAAACAAAATCAAACTTTTTGCCCACAATGCAAATTATATGTTTGGCATAAAAGCAACACAGCTCATCACCCTCAAAACACCATCCCCACTGTCAAACATGGTGGTGGCAGCATCATGGTTTGGGCCTGCTTTTCTTCAGCAGGGACAGGGATGATGGTTAAAATTGATAGGAAGATGTACAGAGCCAAATACAGGACCATTCTGGAAGGAAACCTGTTGGAGTCTGCAAAATACCTGAGACTGGGATGGAGATTTATCTTCCAACAAGACAATGAAAATAAATGTATCCTGGTGTTAGAGTGGCCAAGTCAAAGTCCAGACCTGAATCCAATCGAGAATTTGTGGACAGAGCTGAAAACTGCTGTTCACAAATGCTCTCCATCCAACCTCACTGAGCTCATGCTGTTTTGCAAGGAAGAAAGGGCAAGAATTTGCAACTTCCAGCTGTAATCGCAGCAAAAGGTGGCAGAATAATATTGCACGCTCCACTTTTCAGTTTTATATTTGTTGAAAAAGTTTAAAATATCCAATAAATTTCTTCCATTTCTCGATTATGTCCCACTTGTTGTTGATTCTTCACAAAATAATTAGAATTTATATGTTTATGTTTGAAGCCTGAAATGTGGCAAAAGGTTAAAAAGTTCAAGGGGGCCAAATACTTTCACAACGCACTGTATATATCAGTTACTAACTTGTAAGGGGAACAATCTCTCAAATAAAAAAAGGCATCAAAACATAGTCTGAAAAACATCTCCAACTTTATCATCAAGGAGGCAGACAAGGGGGGAATGTGGTTCTATGGTCAACATACCTTTGCCAGTAGGATCAGCATATGGTATAGGTATATTGACGACATCATCTTCATTTGGAAGGGCACTGAGGCCGAGTATGTGTCCTTTCTTGAGGGACTTAACAATAACAACTTCAATATCTTTTTTACATCCACCATTTCAGCACAGAAAGCAGTGTTTTGGGACCTTGAGCTATAACTTGAGGATGACGTACTGAAGACTAATCTAACTGCGACTAATGCACTTTTAACCTTTTCCAGCTTCCATCCCCACCACCTGAGTAAAAGTATCCCAGTGGGCCAATTCTTATGCACCAAGCATAACTGCACTTTGGATACATCCTTCAAGAAACATGCCAAGGATCTAACAAACAGGTTTTCCGAACGTGGTTATCCAAGAAGGGTTATTTCTCAGGCACATGCTCGGGTAAGGAACACCGACTGCCAAACACTCTTATGCCCCAACGATAGACGGGAAGATTCCAGGCTCAGAGTTATAACCAACTTCAACAACCAATGGTCTGAGGTAGGTGGTATCCTATGAAAAAACTGGAACATACTCATTTCTGAGCCTAGGCTCAAGGGGTTAATTGAGGATCGCCCTGTGCTCACTGCCCGACATGCACCAATTTGAGAGACCATCTCACTTTGAGCCACTTCAAACGAGCAGGCATCCCATTAGGGTGGGGCATCAGATTGCGAGGCTCATTCCCGTGTGGGGCGTGTAATGTCTGTCAATACATGACACCCACTTACTCTACTTTCATTAATCCTCAGGGTTCCAAGGAACACACCTTGAGAGGGTTCATCAATTGCTAGAGTTCCAACGTTGTATATGGGATCATCTGTTCCTTTTGGTCATGTATACACTGGAGAAACCACCCAAGAATTGCGGGAAAGGATTCAAAGATATATTAGAACCATTAACTTGGCGGCTAGAGGAACAAGAAAAAGGTAACAAATTGACCTCCATAGCCTCTCCTTTTTTAAACTTCCATCGAGGAAGCCTCAGGGGCCCATGGGTGGTGGGTCTGGACTCTGTAAAACCTACCATTAGGGGGAGTGATATTTCCAAACAACTTCTACACATGGAAACATGTTGGATCTATCAATTGAACTCTCTATCTCCTACAGGTCTAAATGAAGAGTTTTTATTCACCAGCTTCCTCGACTGAACAAACCTGATCCGTTGGATTTGGATTCTTTGACTACCGCATCCGGTTACCTTTCCGATCTGGACCCATTGGACTTTGATCATGGACTGTGGATTGGGAGAGGGCTATTATATGTGGCTCCAGTTCAGATACAAAGTGTAAAAATATGAGGGCAAGCAAAAATATGATGTGTAACAGTATAGTGATCTCTCCATCATTTACAGAACATGTAAGATTGCCTAGAGGTTGGATGTTTTCCTTTGGAAGTATCACTTTTAGTTATATTCCAAATAATATAACTAGTGGGTCATGTGTTAGCTCTAGGTTAACTTTAATTATGTCTTTAGTCCCAGCTCATAAAACTCCCCATATAAAGCGGGAATTTTCTACCTTATCCGAAAACTGCAATTATGATGTAGTGTTATTAACTGATTATATAATAGGAGTAATTTTTGCTATGCATGCATTGGATTGTTGTGGTTGGATAAACAATGTGTGGCTATAAGATATCCAAGGGTGGAATGTATTGCTAATAAAAATATGGATATCTTATAGGCTACATTATGTAACATATCGTTTATATGCTTTGATAAAGTGTGGTCAACAGACCAAGAGTGCAATGTATTACAAATATGAAAAATGGTTGTTTGAATCCAAGCACTATATCTTGCAATATATTGCAGTGTATTGATATACTTTGATATTGAGAAACTATTTCATTCAAATGAACTGTCTTGGTTGTCTGCTATGCACAAAGTGAGTGTTTGCTCTGGGTTAATACAGTAAGACAATGTTAATTGTTCAGTGGTCTTTGAAGCTGTGTGTTTCAAAGATTCATTATCCTGATTTGTACACAAGTGACCACTTTGATATTTGCTTTGACAAACAGTGGTATTGGAACCAAAATACTGATTCAATTAGTGTATGAACCTTTACCATTATGTTCCATGAGAAATACACATATCGATTGTCTAGAATAATGTTTGTAAGTGAACTTCTAGAGATAACGGAACTTGGCCAATTCGGTTTGATCGACAAGTCAAAGCTTATAAACATTAACCAGGCTTAAGCCATATAAAAGTCTCTGGAATCATGATACAGACAGAAGCATTTTTGGTGGTGACTTCTCAGGAGTTCTCTGTCAATTGGACAGATGATGCTCGTAAGCTCCTTGATGAAGAAGTCATTTTGTGTACATGTATTCGGGACTTCTGCAGGAGTTCTTCATCAAGGAGCTTATAAGAAGTCATTTTGTGTACCTGAATACAGTGTTTTGTTTTCCCACTGAGCTCTCCTGTCTTCATCGTGCTTCTCCGATTGATGTTACAAGACAAGATGAAGTGCAACTCTGTGGTGATGTGATGTAAGTAAATGCATAACCTTTATGTGTTGATTATACAAATAGTGTATGCAATATCCTAATGTTTTTATAGTTTTCTATTCAAAATGTTTATGTGCTGATTATACAAATAGTGAATGCAATATCAAACTGTTGTTTTTATAGTTTTGTATTCTAAATTAGCTTTTTAATAAAATTACTTGATTACCTTCCTTAAAGTCGTATCCGAGCCTGTTTGTCAAAACAATTGGCAAAACAAGGCAACACAAGACACCAGACCATTGCTGAATAAAAAGCATGTTCACTGAAAGTGGAAAGAACATTTTTTCACCATAAAACCAGCCTTCAAAAGGTGCGCCATAAGATTTCACACAGAGGAATGAAGACAATTACCTGAATAGTCAAAAAGCCAAGGGCCATCTGTGGAGAACACACAAGACTCCATTCCATTGCTGAATAAAAAGCAAATAAAAAGCATGTTCAAGTGTGTTTAACATCTAGACGAACCTGTGAAAACTGAAAGTGAAAAGAACATTTCTTCACCATAAACCAGCCTTCAAAAGGTGCGCCACAACAAGATTTCACACAGAGGAATGAAGAAAATTACTGAATAGTCCAAAAGACAAAGACCATCTGTGGAGAACACACAAGACTCCATTGCTGAAAAAACATGTCAAGTTGTTTACATCTAGACGAACTTGAAAATAAGTGGAAAGAACATTTTTCACCATAAACCAGCCTTGAAAAGGTGCACTCAACAAGATTTCACACAGAGGAATAAAGAAAATTACCTGAATAGTCCAAAAGCCAAGGACCATCTGTGGAGAACACACAAGACTCCATTGCTGATAAAAAAGCAGTTCAAGTGTTTAACATCTAGACGAACCGTGGAAAACTGAAATGGAAAGAACATTTTTTCACCATATAACTAGCCTTGAAAAGGTGCAAACAAGATTTCACACAGAGAATAAAGAAAATTACCTGAATAGTCCAAAAGCCAAGGACCATCTGTGGAGAACACACAAGACTCCATTGCTGAAATAAAAGCATGTTCAAGTGTGTTTAACATCTAGACGAACCTGTGAAAACTGAAAGTGGAAAGAACATTTTTTTCACCATTAACTAGCCTTGAAAAGGTGCCAACAAGATTTCACACAGAGGAATAAAGAAAATTACCTGAATAGTCCAAAAGCCAAGGACCATCTGTGGAGAACACACAAGACTCCATTGCTGAACAAAAAGCATGTTCAAGTATGTTTAACATCTAGACGAACCTGTGAAAACTGAAAGTGGAAAGAACATTTTTTCACCATAAACTAGCCTTGAAAAGGTGCACAACAAGATTTCATACAGAGGAATAAAGAAAATTACCTGAATAGTCCAAAAGCCAAGGACCATCTGTGGAGAACACACAAGACTCCATTGCTGAACAAAAAGCATGTTCAAGTGTGTTTAACATCTAGACGAACCTGTGAAAACTGAAAGTGGAAAGAACATTTTTTCACCATTAAACTAGCCTTGAAAAGGTGCGAACAAGATTTCACACAGAGGAATAAAGAAAATTACCTGAATAGTCCAAAAGCCAAGGACCATCTGTGGAGAACACACAAGACTCCATTGCTGAAAAAAAGCATGTTCAAGTGTGTTTAACATCTAGACGAACCTGTGAAAACTGAAAGTGGAAAGAACATTTTTTCACCATTAACTAGCCTTGAAAAGGTGCGCAACAAGATTTCACACAGAGGAATAAAGAAAATTACCTGAATAGTCCAAAAGCCAAGGACCATCTGTGGAGAACACACAAGACTCCATTGCTGAAAAAAAGCATGTTCAAGTGTGTTTAACATCTAGACGAACCTGTGAAAACTGAAAGTGGAAAGAACATTTTTTCACCATTAACTAGCCTTGAAAAGGTGCGCAACAAGATTTCACACAGAGGAATAAAGAAAATTACCTGAATAGTCCAAAAGCCAAGGACCATCTGTGGAGAACACACAAGACTCCATTGCTGAAAAAAAGCATGTTCAAGTGTGTTTAACATCTAGACGAACCTGTGAAAACTGAAAGTGGAAAGAACATTTTTTCACCATTAACTAGCCTTGAAAAGGTGCGAACAAAGATTTCACACAGAGGAATAAAGAAAATTACCTGAATAGTCCAAAAGCCAAGGACCATCTGTGGAGAACACACAAGACTCCATTGCTGAACAAAAAGCATGTTCAAGTGTGTTTAACATCTAGACAACCTGTGAAAACTGAAAGTGGAAAGAACATTTTTTCACCATTAAACTAGCCTTGAAAAGGTGCTCACACAAGATTTCACACAGAGGAATAAAGAAAATTACCTGAATAGTCCAAAAGCCAAGGACCATCTGTGGAGAACACACAAGACTCCATTGCTGAAAAAACAGCATGTTCAAGTGTGTTTAACATCTAGACGAACCTGTGAAAACTGAAAGTGGAAAGAACATTTTTTCACCATTAACTAGCCTTGAAAAGGTGCGAAACAAGATTTCACACAGAGGAATAAAGAAAATTACCTGAATAGTCCAAAAGCCAAGGCCATCTGTGGAGAACACACAAGACTCCATTGCTGAAAAAACAGCATGTTCAAGTGTGTTTAACATCTAGACGAACCTGTGAAAACTGAAAGTGGAAAGAACATTTTTTTCACCATTAACTAGCCTTGAAAAGGTGCGAAACAAGATTTCACACAGAGGAATAAAGAAAATTACCTGAATAGTCCAAAAGCCAAGGACCATCTGTGGAGAACACACAAGACTCCATTGCTGAAAAAAAGCATGTTCAAGTGTGTTTAACATCTAGACGAACCTGTGAAAACTGAAAGTGGAAAGAACATTTTTTCACCATTAACTAGCCTTGAAAAGGTGCGAAAACAAGATTTCACACAGAGGAATAAAGAAAATTACCTGAATAGTCCAAAAGCCAAGGACCATCTGTGGAGAACACACAAGACTCCATTGCTGAAAAAAAGCATGTTCAAGTGTGTTTAACATCTAGACGAACCTGTGAAAACTGAAAGTGGAAAGAACATTTTTTCACCATTAACTAGCCTTGAAAAGGTCGCAACAAGATTTCACACAGAGGAATAAAGAAAATTACCTGAATAGTCCAAAAGCCAAGGACCATCTGTGGAGAACACACAAGACTCCATTGCTGAAAAAAAGCATGTTCAAGTGTGTTTAACATCTAGACGAACCTGTGAAAACTGAAAGTGGAAAGAACATTTTTTCACCATAAACTAGCCTTGAAAAGGTGTCCAACAAGATTTCACACAGAGGAATAAAGAAAATTACCTGAATAGTCCAAAAGCCAAGGACCATCTGTGGAGAACACACAAGACTCCATTGCTGAACAAAAAGCATGTTCAAGTGTGTTTAACATCTAGACGAACCTGTGAAAACTGAAAGTGGAAAGAACATTTTTTCACCATTAACTAGCCTTGAAAAGGTGCGAACAAGATTTCACACAGAGGAATAAAGAAAATTACCTGAATAGTCCAAAAGCCAAGGACCATCTGTGGAGAACACACAAGACTCCATTGCTGAAAAAAAGCATGTTCAAGTGTGTTTAACATCTAGACGAACCTGTGAAAACTGAAAGTGGAAAGAACATTTTTTCACCATTAACTAGCCTTGAAAAGGTGCAACAAGATTTCACACAGAGGAATAAAGAAAATTACCTGAATAGTCCAAAAGCCAAGGACCATCTGTGGAGAACACACAAGACTCCATTGCTGAAAAAAAGCATGTCAAGTGTGTTTAACATCTAGACAACCTGTGAAAACTGAAAGTGGAAAGAACATTTTTTCACCATTAACTAGCCTTGAAAAGGTGCCAACAAGATTTCACACAGAGGAATAAAGAAAATTACCTGAATAGTCCAAAAGCCAAGGACCATCTGTGGAGAACACACAAGACTCCATTGCTGAAAAAACAGCATGTTCAAGTGTGTTTAACATCTAGACGAACCTGTGAAAACTGAAAGTGGAAAGAACATTTTTTCACCATTAACTAGCCTTGAAAAGGTGCGAACAAGATTTCACACAGAGGAATAAAGAAAATTACCTGAATAGTCCAAAAGCCAAGGACCATCTGTGGAGAACACACAAGACTCCATTGCTGAAAAAAAGCATGTTCAAGTGTGTTTAACATCTAGACAACCTGTGAAAACTGAAAGTGGAAAGAACATTTTTCACCATTAACTAGCCTTGAAAAGGTGCGAACAAGATTTCACACAGAGGAATAAAGAAAATTACCTGAATAGTCCAAAAGCCAAGGACCATCTGTGGAGAACACACAAGACTCCATTGCTGAACAAAAAGCATGTTCAAGTGTGTTTAACATCTAGACGAACCTGTGAAAACTGAAAGTGAAAGAACATTTTTTCACCATTAACTAGCCTTGAAAAGGTGCGCAACAAGATTTCACACAGAGGAATAAAGAAAATTACCTGAATAGTCCAAAAGCCAAGACCATCTGTGGAGAACACACAAGACTCCATTGCTGAAAAAACAGCATGTTCAAGTGTGTTTAACATCTAGACGAACCTGTGAAAACTGAAAGTGGAAAGAACATTTTTTCACCATTAACTAGCCTTGAAAAGGTGCGACAACAAGATTTCACACAGAGGAATAAAGAAAATTACCTGAATAGTCCAAAAGCCAAGGACCATCTGTGGAGAACACACAAGACTCCATTGCTGAAAAAACAGCATGTTCAAGTGTGTTTAACATCTAGACAACCTGTGAAAACTGAAAGTGGAAAGAACATTTTTTCACCATTAACTAGCCTTGAAAAGGTGCGCAACAAGATTTCACACAGAGGAATAAAGAAAATTACCTGAATAGTCCAAAAGCCAAGGACCATCTGTGGAGAACACACAAGACTCCATTGCTGAACAAAAAGCATGTCAAGTGTGTTTAACATCTAGACGAACCTGTGAAAACTGAAAGTGGAAAGAACATTTTTTCACCATTAACTAGCCTTGAAAAGGTGCGCAACAAGATTTCACACAGAGGAATAAAGAAAATTACCTGAATAGTCCAAAAGCCAAGGACCATCTGTGGAGAACACACAAGACTCCATTGCTGAAAAAAAGCATGTCAAGTGTGTTTAACATCTAGACGAACCTGTGAAAACTGAAAGTGGAAAGAACATTTTTTCACCATTAACTAGCCTTGAAAAGGTGCAAACAAGATTTCACACAGAGGAATAAAGAAAATTACCTGAATAGTCCAAAAGCCAAGGCCATCTGTGGAGAACACAAACTCCATTGCTGAAAAAAAGCATGTTCAAGTGTGTTTAACATCTAGACGAACCTGTGAAAACTGAAAGTGGAAAGAACATTTTTCACCATTAACTAGCCTTGAAAAGGTGCGAACAAGATTTCACACAGAGGAATAAAGAAAATTACCTGAATAGTCCAAAAGCCAAGGACCATCTGTGGAGAACACACAAGACTCCATTGCTGAAAAAAAGCATGTTCAAGTGTGTTTAACATCTAGACGAACCTGTGAAAACTGAAAGTGGAAAGAACATTTTTTCACCATAACTAGCCTTGAAAAGGTGCGCAACAAGATTTCACACAGAGGAATAAAGAAAATTACCTGAATAGTCCAAAAGCCAAGGACCATCTGTGGAGAACACACAAGACTCCATTGCTGAAAAAAAGCATGTTCAAGTGTGTTTAACATCTAGACGAACCTGTGAAAACTGAAAGTGGAAAGAACATTTTTTCACCATTAACTAGCCTTGAAAAGGTGCGCAACAAGATTTCACACAGAGGAATAAAGAAAATTACCTGAATAGTCCAAAAGCCAAGGCCATCTGTGGAGAAACACAAGACTCCATTGCTGAAAAAAGCATGTTCAAGTGTGTTTAACATCTAGACGAACTGTGAAAACTGAAAGTGGAAAGAACATTTTTTCACCATTAACTAGCCTTGAAAAGGTGCAACAAGATTTCACACAGAGGAATAAAGAAAATTACCTGAATAGTCCAAAAGCCAAGGACCATCTGTGGAGAACACACAAGACTCCATTGCTGAAAAAACAGCATGTTCAAGTGTGTTTAACATCTAGACGAACCTGTGAAAACTGAAAGTGGAAAGAACATTTTTTCACCATTAACTAGCCTTGAAAAGGTGCGAACAAGATTTCACACAGAGGAATAAAGAAAATTACCTGAATAGTCCAAAAGCCAAGGGCCATCTGTGGAGAACACAAGACTCCATTGCTGAAAAAAAGCATGTTCAAGTGTGTTTAACATCTAGACGAACCTGTGAAAACTGAAAGTGGAAAGAACATTTTTCACCATAAACTAGCCTTGAAAAGGTGCACAAGATTTCAACAGAGGAATAAAGAAAATTACCTGAATAGTCCAAAAGCCAAGGACCATCTGTGGAGAACACACAAGACTCCATTGCTGAAAAAAAGCATGTTCAAGTGTGTTTAACATCTAGACGAACCTGTGAAAACTGAAAGTGGAAAGAACATTTTTTCACCATTAACTAGCCTTGAAAAGGTGCGAAACAAGATTTCACACAGAGGAATAAAGAAAATTACCTGAATAGTCCAAAAGCCAAGGCCATCTGTGGAGAACACACAAGACTCCATTGCTGAAAAAACAGCATGTTCAAGTGTGTTTAACATCTAGACGAACCTGTGAAAACTGAAAGTGGAAAGAACATTTTTTCACCATTAACTAGCCTTGAAAAGGTGCGCAACAAGATTTCACACAGAGGAATAAAGAAAATTACCTGAATAGTCCAAAAGCCAAGGACCATCTGTGGAGAAACACACAAGACTCCATTGCTGAAAAAAAGCATGTTCAAGTGTGTTTAACATCTAGACGAACCTGTGAAAACTGAAAGTGGAAAGAACATTTTTTCACCATTAACTAGCCTTGAAAAGGTGCGCAACAAGATTTCACACAGAGGAATAAAGAAAATTACCTGAATAGTCCAAAAGCCAAGGACCATCTGTGGAGAACACACAAGACTCCATTGCTGAAAAAAAGCATGTTCAAGTGTGTTTAACATCTAGACGAACCTGTGAAAACTGAAAGTGGAAAGAACATTTTTTCACCATTAACTAGCCTTGAAAAGGTGCCAACAAGATTTCACACAGAGGAATAAAGAAAATTACCTGAATAGTCCAAAAGCCAAGGACCATCTGTGGAGAACACACAAGACTCCATTGCTGAAAAAAAAGCATGTCAAGTGTGTTTAACATCTAGACGAACTGTGAAAACTGAAAGTGGAAAGAACATTTTTTCACCATAAACAGCCTTAAAAGGTGCAACAAGTTTCAACAGAGGAATAAAGAAAATTACCGAATAGTCCAAAGCCAAGGACCATCTGTGGAGAACACACAAGACTCATTGCTGAAAAAAAAGAATAAAGAAAATACTGAATAGCAAAAGCCAGGCCATCTGGAGACACACAAACTCCATTGCTGAAAAAAGCATGTTCAAGTGTTTTAACATCTAGCAACTGTGAAAACTGAAAGTGAAAGAACATTTTTTCCCATACTAGCCTTGAAAAGTGCGACAAGATTTCACACAAGAATAAAAAAATTACCTGAATATCCAAAAGCCAAGACCATCTGTGGAAAACACAGACTCCATGCTGAAAAAAAGCATGTCAAGTGTGTTTAACATCTAACAACCTGTGAAAACTGAAGTGGAAAGAACTTTTCACATAACTAGCCTTGAAAGGTGCACAATTTCAACAGAGAATAAAGAAAATTACCTGAATAGTCAAAAGCCAAGACCATCTGTGGAGAAACACAAGACTCATTGCTGAAAAAACAGCATGTCAAGTGTTTTAACATCTAGACGAACCTGTGAAACTGAAATGGAAAACATTTTCACATAACACTTGAAAGGTCAACAAGATTTCACACAGAGAATAAAAAAATTACCTGAATAGTCAAAAGCCAAGGCATCTGTGGAGAACACACAGACTCCATTGCTGAAAAACAGCATGTCAAGTGTGTTAACATCTAGACGAACCTGTGAAACTGAAAGTGGAAAGAACATTTTCACCATAACAGCCTTAAAAGTGCAACAAGATTCAACAGAGGAATAAAGAAAATTACCTGAATACCAAAGCCAGGCCATCTGTGAGAACACAAACTCATTGCTGAAAAAAGCAATGTGTTACATCTAGACAACCTGTGAAAACTGAAAGTAAAAACATTTCACCTACTAGCTGAAAATCCAAGATTTCAACGAGGAATAAAGAAAATTACGAATAGTCAAAAGAAGAAACCACTTGAGAACACACAAGACTCATTGCTGAACAAAAAGATTTCAAGTGTGTTTAAATAACGAACCTGTGAAAACTGAAAGTGGAAAGAACATTTTTCACCATAAACTAGCTTGAAAGGTGCAACAAGATTCAACAGAGGAATAAGAAAATTACCTAATATCCAAAAGCCAAGGCCATTGTGGGAAACACAAGACCATGCTGAAAAAACAGCATGTTCAAAGTGGTTTAACATCTGACGAACCTGTAAAACTGAAAGTGGAAAAACATTTTTTCACATTAACAGCCTTGAAAATGAGAACAGATTTCACACAGAGAATAAATAAAATTACCTGAAATCCAAAAGCCAAGGACATCTGAGAAACAACAAGACTCCATTGCTGAAAAACGTGTCAAGTGTGTTTACATCTAGACGAACTGTGAAAAAAAGTGGAAGAATTTTTTCACCATTAACTAGCCTTGAAAAGGTGGAAACAAGATTTCACAAGAATAAAGAAAATACCTGAATAGTCAAAGCAAGGACATCTGGAGAACCACAAGACTCCATTGCTGAAAAAAGCAGCTCAAGTGTTTAACATCTAGACAACTGTGAAACTAAGTGAAAGAACATTTTCACATAAAGCCTTGAAAAGGTCTCACAAGATTTCAACAGGGAATAAAGAAATTACCTGAAAGTCAAAAGCAATGACCATTGTGAGAACACACAAGACTCATTGTGAAAAAACACAGTTCAGTGTTTTAAACAGACGAACTGTGAAACTGAAAGTGGAAAAAAATTTTTTCACATAACTGCCTTGAAAGTGAAAAGATTTCACACAAGAATAAAGAAAAAAGAATAGTCCAAAAGCCAAGGCATCTGTGGAGAAACAGACTCCCATTGCTGAAAAAACAGCATGTTCAAGTTGTGTTTAACATCTAGACGAAACCTGTGAAAACGAAAGTGGAAAGAACATTTTTTCACCATTAACTAGCCTTGAAAAGGTGCGAAACAAGATTTCACACAGAGGAATAAAGAAAATTTACCTGAATTAGTCCAAAAGCCAAGGGCCATCTGTGGAGAACACACAAGACTCCATTGCTGAAAAAACAGCATGTTCAAGTGTGTTTAACATCTAGACGAAACCTGTGAAAACTGAAAGTGTAAAAGACATTTTTTCACCATTAACTAGCCTTGAAAAGGTGCGCAACAAGATTTTCACACAGAGGAAATAAAGAAAAATTACCTGAATAGTCCAAAAGCCAAGGACCATCTGTGGAGAACACACAAGACTCCATTGCTGAAACAAAAAGCAAGCTCAAGTGTGTTTTAACATCTAGACAAACCTGTGAAAACTGAAAGTGGAAAGAAACATTTTTTCACCATAAACTAGCCTTGAAAAGGTGCTCCACAAGATTTCATACAGAGGAATAAAGAAAATTACCTGAATAGTTCAAAAGCCAAGGACCATCTGTGGAGAACACACAAGACTCCATTGCTGAAAAAACAGCATGTTCAAGTGTGTTTAACATTCAGACGAACCTGTGAAAACTGAAAGTGGAAAGAACATTTTTTCACCATTAACTAGCTTGAAAAGGTGCGAAACAAGATTTCACACAGAGGAATAAAGAAAATTACCTGAATAGTCCAAAAGCCAAGGGCCATCTGTGGAGAACACACAAGACTCCATTGCTGAAAAAACAGCATGTTCAAGTGTCTTTAACATCTAGACGAACCTGTGAAAACTGAAAGTGGAAAAGAACATTTTTTCACCATTAACTAGCCTTGAAAAGGTGCGCAACAAGATTTTCACACAGAGGAATAAAGAAAAATTACCTGAATAGTCCAAAAGCCAAGGACCATCTGTGGAGAACACACAAGACTCCCATTGCTGAACAAAAAGCATGCTCAAGTGTGTTTAAGGCTGGGGGTCACAGTTTGCCATGCGTTTTTTTTTAAGTGATTTACCAAAACTCATCTTTTTTCATGTCAGCATGAGTTTTGTAAGGTCTTCTGATGGCTCCCTGCGTTTTTGGGTGCTTTTTTGAATCTGCACCTAAAAATAGTGCTTGTAGTATTTTTTTGAGCGTTTTGAAAAAACGCATGCGTTTTTGTAGAAAACGCATGCGTTTTTATAACATTGGTTCCTATGGAAAACGCATGCAAAACGCATGTAAAGTTAGTAACTTTTAGTGCCATTCAAAAACGCATGGCGTTTCCCATAGGAGCCCATGTTAACAAAAACGCATGCGTTTCCGGAAAAAACGCATGCGTTTTTTTAACATGGGCTCCTATGGGAAACGCATGCGTTTTTGAATGGCACTAAAAGGTACTAACTGTACATGCGTTTTTTGCATGCGTTTCCCATAGGAACCCATGTTATAAAAAACGCAATGCGTTTTCTACAAAAAACGCATGCGTTTTTGGATATGCTCCAAAAACGCATGGGACAGTCACACATGCTTTTTGGCTATTAGGGCATGCGTTTTTTTAACATGGGGGCCTATGGGTGCGTTTTTACATGCGTTTTTGAAAACGCAGGTCTCCAAAAAATGCAAGTGAAAAATGGTACTGTGACCCCAGCCTTACATCTAGACAAACCTGTGGAAAACTGAAAGTGGAAAGAACATTTTTTTCACCATAAACTAGCCTTGAAAAGGTGCTCCACAAGATTTCATACAGAGGAATAAAGAAAATTACCTGAATAGTTCAAAAGCCAAGGACCATCTGGGAGAACACACAAGACTCCATTGCTGAAAAAACAGCATGTTCAAGTGTGTTTAACATCTAGACGAACCTGTGAAAACTGGAAAGTGGAAAGAACATTTTTTCACCATTAACTAGCCTTGAAAAGGTGCGAAACAAGATTTCACACAGAGGAATAAAGAAAATTACCTGAATAGTCCAAAGCCAAGGGCCATCTGTGGAGAACACACAAGACTCCATTGCTGAAAAAACAGCATGTTCAAGTGTGTTTTAACACTAGACGAACCTGTGAAAACTGAAATGTGGAAAGAAACATTTTTTCACCATTAACTAGCCTTAAAAAAATTCGAAACAATATTTCACACAGAGGAATAAATAAAATTACCTGAATACTCCAAAAGCCAAGGACCATCTGTGGAGAACACACAAGACTCCATTGCTGAACAAAAAGCATGCTCAAGTGTGTTCAACATCTAGACAAACCTGTGAAAACTGAAAGTGGAAAGAACATTTTTTCACCATAAACTAGCCTTGAAAAGGTGCTCCACAAGATTTCATACAGAGGAATAAAGAAAATTACCTGAATAGTTTCAAAAGCCAAGGACCATCTGTGGAGAAACACAAAGACTCCATTGCTGAAAAAACAGCATGTTCAAGTGTGTTTAACATCTAGACGAACCTGTGAAAACTGAAAGTGGAAAGAACATTTTTTCACCATTAACTAGCCTTGAAAAGGTGCGAAACAAGATTTCACACAGAGGAATAAAGAAAATTACCTGAATAGTCCAAAAGCCAAGGGCCATCTGTGGAGAACACACAAGACTCCATTGCTGAAAAAACAGCATGTTTCAAGTGTGTTTAACATCTAGACGAACCTGTGGAAAACTGAAAGTGGAAAGAACTTTTTTTTCACCATTAACTAGCCTTAAAAAAATTCGAAACAAGATTTCACACAGAGGAATAAATAAAAATTACCTGAATACTCCAAAAGCCAAGGACCATCTGTGGAGAACACACAAGACTCCATTGCTGAACAAAAAGCAATGCTCAAGTGTGTTCAACATCTAGACAAACCTGTGAAAACTGAAAGTGGAAAGAACATTTTTTCACCATTAACTAGCCTTGAAAAGGTGCTCCACAAGATTTCATACAGAGGAATAAAGAAAATTACCTGAATAGTTCAAAAGCCAAGGACCATCTGTGGAGAACACACAAGACTCCATTGCTGAAAAAACAGCATGTTAAGTGTTTTTAAAATCTAGACGAACCTGTGAAAACTGAAAGTGGAAAGAACATTTTTTCACCATTAACTAGCCTGGAAAAGGTGCAAAACAAGATTTCACACAGAGGAATAAAGAAAATTACCTGAATAGTCCAAAAGCCAAGGGCCATCTTGGAGAACACACAAGACTCCATTGCTGAAAAAACAGCATGCTCAAGTGTGTTTTAACATCTAGACGAACCTGTGAAAACTGAAAGTGCAAAGAACATTTTTTTCACCATTAACTAGCCTTTAAAAAAATTCGAAACAAGATTTCACACAGAGGAATAAATAAAATTACCTGAATAGTCCAAAAGCCAAGGACCCATCTGTGGAGAAAACACAAGACTCCATTGCTGAAAAAAACAGCATGTTCAAGTGTGTTTTAACATCTAGACGAACCTGTGAAAACTGAAAGTGGAAAGAACATTTTTTCACCATTAACTACCTTGAAAAGGTGCGAAACAAGATTTCACACAGAAGAATAAAGAAAATTACCTGAATAGTCCAAAAGCCAAGGACCATCTGTGGAGAACACAGGAGACTCTATTGCTGAATAAAAAAGCATGTTCAAGTGTGTTTAACATCTAGACGAACCTGTGAAAACTGAAAGTGGAAAGAACATTTCTTCACCATAAACCAGCCTTGAAAAGGTGTACCACTAGATTTCATACAGAGGAATAAAGAAAATTACCTGAATAGTCCAAAAGCTAACGACCATCTGTGGAGAACACACAAGACTCCATTGCTGAAAAAAAAGCATGTTCAAGTGTGTTTAACATCTAGACGAACCTGTGAAAACTGAAAGTGGAAAGAACATTTTTTTCACCATTAACTAGCCTTGAAAAGGTGCGAAACAAGATTTCACACAGAAGAATAAAGAAAATTAACCTGAATAGTCCAAAAGCCAAGGGCCATCTGTGGAGAACACAGGAAACTCTATTGCTGAATAAAAAGCATGTTCAAGTGTGTTTAACATCTAACGAACCTGTGAAAACTGAAAGTGGAAAGAACATTTCTTCACCATAAACCAGCCTTGAAAAGGTGTACCACTAGATTTCATACAGAGGAATAAAGAAAATTAACCTGAATAGTCCAAAAGCCAAACGGACCATCTGTGGAGAACACACAAGACCCCATTGGCTGAAAAAAAAAGCATGTTCAAGTGTGTTTAACATCTAGACGAACCTGTGAAAACTGAAAGTGGAAAGAACGTTTTTTCACCATTAACTAGCCTTGAAAAGGTGCGAAACAAGATTTCACACAGAGGAATAAAGAAAATTACCTGAATAGTCCAAAAAGCCAAAGGGCCATCTGTGGAGAACACACAAGACTCCATTGCTGAAAAAAAAGCATGTTCAAGTGTGTTTAACATCTAGACGAACCTGTGAAAACTGAAAGTGGAAAGAACATTTTTTCACCATTAACTACCTAAAAAAATTCGAAACAAGATTTCACACAGGGGAATAAATAAAATTACCGAATACTCCAAAACCCAAGGACCATCTGTGGAGAACACACAAGACTCCATTGCTGAACAAAAAGAGCTAAGTGTGTCAACATCTAGACAAACCTGTGAAAACTAAATTGGAAAGAACATTTTTTCACCATTAACTACCCTTTTTAAAGGGAACCTGTCACCTGGATCTAAGCCCCTACACTACATACCTGTCCCTGCACCTTCCTAGCTGCTCCCTATCAACCCATCTCTAGCAAAAATCCGCCCTATAAAACGGGCAGAAAAATAACTTTAACTTACAGAAAAAGTCCCTGAGGCTGGGGACTGAGAAGGCGGCGCCAGGCTCCATTCAGCCCCTCCTCCCATGCGGCAGACACACGCCCCCTGGGCCATTAATTCTTTCTTCATCGCCGCCTCCTCCCATTTGGAATCTCCCACCTGCTTAACCTATCATTTTTTGGTGATGCGACCTCATGTTCCCCTGACTGAGACACAGCATATGGGAGATTGTATCTTCTGCTTGGTAGCAGCACACACAGGGTACTGCAAATGGAGCTAAGTGCTGATTGAAATCACTGACCCCCAGGTGTGCGGGTGAATAGGAGATATATGTGCTGCCCTGGGCTGTTGGGAGGGGGTGGAGTTGGGGTCAGGACAGCAGCAGGAGCTGCTGGGATTGTATGAGGTTCCCTCGGGTTGCCCCGGTTTTAACAGGCCAGACTAACCCCCCCACAGAATAAACCCGGGGTTAAAGTGGCCTAGGCCAGATTATACCCCTCCGTAAACCACAGCACTGTAGATCAGGGCTCCAAGCAACACAGGGGGCCCCGGGCAGCACAAAGTGGCCCCAGGCACAGAAAGGGGGCCCTAGGCAACCATTACAGGGGCCCCAAGGCAGTGCTAGGGGGCCCCAGGCAGTGCTAGGGGCCCCAGGCAGTGCACAGGGCCCCAGGCGCACAAAGTGGCCCCCAAACAGCACAAGAGGCCCCAGGCAACATACAGGGGCCCCAGGCAGTACTAGGGGCCCACAACTACACACAGGATCCCAGGCTAACACAGGGGCCCCATGCAGCATACAAGGACCCCAGGCAGTGCAAAGGGGCCCCAGGCAGTGCACGGGCCCCAGGCAGTGCACGGGGCCCCAAGGCAGTGCACGGGGGCCCCAGGCATTTCACGGGGCCCCAGGCAGTGCACGGGCCCCAGGCAGTGCACGGGGCCCCAGGCAGTGCAGGGGCCCCAGGCGGAAAAGGGCCCCAGCATTTTCACGGGGCCCCAGGCAGTGCAGGGGCCCCAGGCAGCAAAAGGTTCCCCCAAGGGAAATACGGGCCCCGGGGCATTTCCCGGGGCCCCGGGGGCCCCAAAAGGTTTCCCCCGGTACACACGGATCCCGGCTAACACAGTCCCAGGCTACACAAAAGGGGGTCCAGGACATACCGGGCCCCCAAAAGGCCCCACACGGGGCCCAGGCAGCACAAAGTAAAACCCCAGGCAATTTTACAGGGCCCCCCCGGCAGGGGCCAAACCCCCGGGGGCCCCCGTGTGCTGCCCGGCCCCCCATGCGCCCCGGGACCCCTTTGACTGCCGGGGCCCCCTTTTTAAAGCTGCAGGGGCCCCTTTATTTTAGCCTGGACCCTGTGATACCCCCGGGGCCCCCCAGACTGCCTGGGGCCCCCTTTTTTTTGCCTGGGGCCACTTTGTGCGGGGGGGGCCACTTTGTGCTGCCTGGGGCCTGTGCACTGCCTGGGGCCCCCTGCACTGCCGGGCCCCTCACTCCCTGGGCCCCTGCACACCTTTTGGGGCCCCTTGGGGATCTGCATGGGGCCCCGTTTAAAACCCGGGACCTGTGTGTAGCTTTGGCCCCCATCGGGCCCTTTTGGGCCCCTGTATTTTGTTTTTGGGTTTTTTTTGTGCTTTCTTGGGGCCCCTTTTTTGCGCCTGGGGCCCTTGCACTGCCCGGGGCCCCTGTGCATGCCGGGGCCCCGGCACGGGGGGGGGCCCCTACACTGCCCCGGGCCCTAGCCCCGCCTTTGGGGCCCCCGTTTTTCGTAGGGCCACTTTCTGCGGCCTGGGCCCCTTTTGCGGGCCCCGGGCCCCCCTGGGGTTGCGGAAAACCCTAAAACTAAAGCTGTGGGGTTTTAGGGGGGGTAAATTGGGCCAGGCCACTTAAACCCCAGTAAAATTTGGTCGGGGGGTTAGTGGCC